>WEIS01084140.1:1214-11912 GCA_013389965.1 Todus mexicanus
TTATTAGTCACTCACAGAAGTAATGAATATCCACACTCCTTCACACTTATCCAATTATTGCATAATAATTGATGCATGCATTTAGCCCATCTTGACCTCAATCACAAGACGCCGAAGTCTCTTGAGTCAGTTCAAGCCTGCCTTGTAGATTTCTAAACCAGGATCAGTTAATGATCAGTATTTTCCGTACTAGCTCTTCAAGCTCCTTTCCTACTTTCTGCCCTTTCCCTTCAAAGTCTTGAAGGTTCCCAGTGCAATGATAGCCAGGAAGGGGTCACTGTTGGATGCATCAGGATCATAGCTCGGTGGGAACAGACCTGATGGGCACAGTAGCCTCTTCTGTCTCCACATCTTTGAATCTATTTAGAAGTTACATATATGCAGCTTTGTGTCTAGCTTAAATCGTCAACTGAATTAATGCCAACTGAATGTGTGTGAATGAAGTAAAACATTTTTCTCTTTGTTCCCAATATGTTTTCTATCCAAACTAAAATCTTGGCCAGTTGACCTATCCACCTCATTGATAATGTCCTCTGTCTCCTAGCATAAATAAAACATAGCTCTAAGTGTTTCTTGCAAGCTATTCTGACTTAGATATCTAATCATGTCTTCATTCAAGTGTTGCCTTTGGTCTCCTCAGAGTCCTCATATCCATTCAGCTGGCTGATTCTTCCCCTAAGTTATCCCTAAAATACTTTAATCTTATTGAACAATTGAAACTTACCTGGACTTTCTTAATCTCAGAGCTTTATTAATGAATTATTCGTTTCTGTGGTCTGAGGAGCCCTTTGTTCTCTCTCCTGTTTTCCAGTGAATCCAGTTCCTATCTTTGCTCAGCCAATGCTTCCATACTGCTTTGCATACCTGAGCTTCAACTCATGCTTCAGAATGCTTTCTTCCTCACTAGTCTTAAGTCTCAGTAGTCCTTAACAAATATGTACCGTAGACAAACCATTTAAAATGTTATCCTTCTTCCAGCCACTCTCCAAACCCATCTGTCATTATAGGCACCAAAACATGGCCAAAATCTAGTTTGCAGACATTCTGGGATTTACACTCACCATTGTAGCCACTCCTTCATAAATACCTTCCCTCTCTGCATCCACCTCTCTTTTTCCTGATAATTAGATTGCAAAACCTTTGTGACCAAGAATGTCATCATTTTACTCTATATTTAGAGAAACACCTACTATGAGTGGCTTATCATTCATGACTGGAATTCCTAGGTATTACACAAATACAGGTATTTTTTATTTTATTGATGTATTCATTTACAAACAGCATGTGATTTTAGGGAGTAATTAAGGAGGTTTTTGTGGAATATTCCTGAGAGAAAATACAAACTGTCAGTGATTCAGGATTCTATCCACAAAATGGTTTCTCCATCACTCAAATTGTCATGGAGTCCTCCTTCTTACCTTGTTTGTAGAACAAGTAGTCAGCACTTCTGGTGTTTATCTGTCACTCACCACAAGACCATAAACTGGATCAACCTTCACTGCAGGAATACTGTGATATTAGGGCAGAGCAGTTTCAAAATCGGAGCCACTGTGTATTCTTGTAAAGTAGTAGATTTTCTAAGCTCTGTAATCTCACCAGATTCTTAACAGGACACTGTCTAACTGTACCATCACAAAAGGACAAGCATGCCTCTCCTTCACAAAAAATGCAAAGCTTTTTGAGGCATAACTGTGGAATCTATTTTTACAATTAAAAAAAATTGTCGATGTATTTGAAGATGAAAAAGCATCAACAAAACTGAGAAACCAGCGGATCATGGGACTTCTCTCCCAGGAAATAATTTGAAAATCCCAGACATGATGGAAATGTGGAATGTGAGCAATATTTGTTCTTTGTTCCCCCAGCTGAGGAACACTGTTCTTCCTGCAGTAGGGACAAAAATTGTAATACAACTCTGGATGTTTCATGGGAATAACAGGACAGGGTACAGAAATCACATATTTCCTTCTCACCAAGTCCTACCCTGTTTAGTGCTTTCCTGAGTTTGGACCATTACTAGGAGTAAATCTGATGGTAAAGATGAGCTTTCTCATCAACCTTCTTTCTGTGAACTATGGCTTTGCAGTATCCTGCAAGCTCACAAGACACAGCCCAAGTTCTAGCCGTGCTGCATCAGGGGCCTGGCTTGTAATAACATCCATAATAGATGAGAGAAGAGCTCAGTGCACAGAGGAATCTGAGGCTGTGTTAAAGCCTTATTGTGTGTTACTGCACGCTTAGGATCATCTGCAATGCTCCATCATCTGGATAAGGGATGATGCTACATCCCACCTGCATATGGGCTTGTTTTGCCAACTTCCATACTCCCGTTATTGTCCATCAAAGAACTTCTGTTAGTATACTCAAAATAATTTGCTCTGCAAGAATCACTCACACTTCTATGGACATAATTTGAAAGTATAAATGTTTGCATACACGTATTTAAAAGGATAAGTTTATATATACACACCTATAAGAAGAGTAATGAGACATGAACTGATGTTTGCAGATATTCCCAGGCCAATAATCAGAATGCAGAGAGCCCCTGTGTTGGCAGGTGGGAAGGGTAATGTTTCTTTTCATAACTGAAATCACAGGAATATTAACAAAGCAGAACGAGACTGCCGCTTGAATGCCTATTCTCTGTATCCATACAACTCCTGAAAGCTCTGCTAAGGTGAATTTAAGTTCTCATGGATCTCAGTAACATGCAAAGGAGAAAAATACCCATTCAAAATGTCTCGTCTTGAACTGGTAGTTGAATAGGCAGAGTTCCCACTTTTCTCAGCTGTTGGATATTTATTTCTTTTGTACCTGTAATAGCGTAAGGGAGACTTTCTTTGTACATGGTGTTGCTGGTCAAAGACGCTTCCCATACTCTTGGAGATCATCCCTCCATCTCCTTTCTCGACAGTATTATTAAATCTTATGCTGGCATGGGTTTCTGTGGAAATCCTTCATGCACATAGCTGAGTAAAACTATAATGACAGCAAACCGCCTCAAGCTGAAGTATCAGGATGCAGTTTCACAATTAGCTCAGGCTGCTCTTACTCTGTTTTGCTGTATCCTTCCCCTGTGCCCCACACCTGCCAGGAGCAGAAATGGTCCTAGAGTTACACACTCACAGATCAGCTGCCTGATTTGGCAAAACCAGCTGCTTAGCAGGTCCCTTCTCTGCCTGCACGGCCCCACGAGAGCCACTAGCAACACACAGCAAAAGGGCACAGGCAGGACATAAGGACATGTGTCATGTGGGACAGGACATAGAGTTGTCCATATCTTTAGCAGGTGACTTAAGTTGGTAAAATCTCTCACTAAAAAAGTATTAGAACAAATTGATAAAAACATGTTGTGCAAATCACCAGGACTTGAGAGTATCTGTTGCTGAATTCCAGCATAGCTAAAGCATGAAATTGGTGTATGGCTTTTTGTGGTGTGCTGCTAGAATTGGCCCAAGTAACAGAAGAATTGAAGGTGGATGGTTTTGGAATTTTTTAAGGCTCTGCCATGTACTTGGTAAGCATAAGGCAGAATGTCTGATTTCTGCACCAAGAAAATGAAATAAAACTAACCCGAACTAGAACTAATGTATATAGTGAGTGAATAGAATAAGAGTCAATATGGCTTCGTCAGAAGGAAGTTGTACCTCAAAAATCTGTTAAAGTTCTTTATGATGAGTGCATGAAAGTGAACAAGGAGGTGAGAGGTATCCAGTTAGATTTCCAACATGCTTTTGATTGGGTTCCTTAGTAAAGGCTCATAAAACATTGAGTTTCTGATGAGGCAAGAGGCAAAATCTTCTGTGGATCAGGAACTGTTTAAAAGCTATGCAGCAATGGATGAAGATACATGGGTTTTTCACAACAGAGGTTTTTTACAACTTCGCTGGCACTGGTCTTTTATTACTAAGTGATGTCGAAAAGGTGAAGAAGATGGTCATGATGTTTACTGATAATACTAAGTTCTTTAGGATACTAAAATCAAAAACTAGCTGTAAAGTGTTGCAGAAGGACCCCACACATAGCTGAATGAGAAAAGACCTGACAAAATTAGGTTAATTTAAGAAAATCCTAACTTTTTAATACATACTATTGGTTTCTAAACTGACATCACTACCATTCAAGAAAGAGGCCAGGAAATCGTTTTGATCAGTTTGATTAAAATAGTCACGGTTGAAAGGCAAACCCCAAGGAAAGAAACTGAGAATAAATGGAAAACATTGGTATAGCACTTTACACTTTTCTCTATCTTTTGTTTCTCTAGGTTATATGGAAGGAGTGATCAAAGGTGTGAAACTTTTCCATATGAGAAGATAGGAAGTGGAAAGTAAACACACTAAGATGTTTCTGTTTGGAGAAAGGGTAATTGAGGGGATACTACAAAAGAAATCCATGAAAATGGTGACTGGGCAGATGGGGAGCAATCATGTACAGCTTCTCACAATAAGGCAGCTGAATGGGAGTCTGTACAATTCTAAAATTTGACAGGTTCAGAACACAAGGAAGTAATTTTCCCCATAATTTAGAATTGAATGTAGAATACACAGAATGATTGGGAGCTACAGGACATGCCATGGAAAGAATCAATGTATATGTCTAATGAGCTTTTCATAAGTACCCACAATTGGCCACTGTGGGGAAGAGGGAACCACGCTACGAAGACCTTTGGTCTGCCCAAGTACAGACATTTCAACTTCTACTTTCCAAACAAGATAAATGACTTTAATGAGACTTCTAATATCAACCACATAATGTGAGGTTAGCACAGGTAAAAGATATTTCGGCTATTACATTTAGCTCCGTATTGCCTTGATTACAACAATGAAATATCCAAAGGGCATTACTGGGCATCATTCAAGCGGCATCGATCATATGCCACAAATGCAATGAGCCTATATATGAGACCAGAGCTCTTTCTCCTGGTAAACACCATGCCATATGTTTTTATCAGGCACTAATTTGGGGGCGAATTAATCTTTATAAAGTTATTACATTAGAGTGCTCTAGTTATGTCAAAGTATAGAGCTGGGGGCTTCTTCATTTATACAAATATTGCTGAACATTTAATTTCAGATTCTCAGTCTGGTGGATAATAAAAAATGACTACCCACCAAACTTGTAGCATTAAATGGAGACCGTATTTTTGGCAGCTCATTGGAGAGGGATTAATATTACTAGAATTGCTTTGTTTTTCAGCAATGTCTCCTTAAAAACTGCCTCGTCTGGACACATATTTCTATTTTATTGAGAAAAGGAAATATGGTATTAGAAATCAATGTTTTTAAAGGGTAATTTAAAGAAATCTAATCTTGGCAGATGCTGAAATATTTTCAATTTGGAACAAATAGTATTTCTGTCATCCAGTCAGCTTTTTAAAATTAGACCATTAGTCCTTGATAAGTTAATTACAAAATAGAAAGAGACTCAACCAATCTAAACCAGCTTATTAATGAAAGTGTAGAGCACACATCTAAAAGCTGCTTTTACTGATTTATTGGTGAAATTTTACTTTTTATATGAAAACCGTTGTCTCCAATATCCTAAATCACAGAAAAAAATGCTCAATTTTTCACCCAATCACAACTAATTTTTTACATTGGTACTCTGATGAACTATTGTTTTTCTATGCTGCCATCTGTTATAAAAAGTGACAGCATCATAATTGAAATTATTTAAAATATGGTGCATTCAGATAATTCTTTACATCGGTATAAATATGACTGCATAAGGAATGCTGCTACTGGAAATTGCCAGGATGAGCTGCTGAAATGGAATTATTGCTCAGCAGGCCATATTCCTCTCGGGGTAGGAAATTAATAATACCAGATATTCCTTTGAAATATAAAAAGATAAGGGGATTGGAAGGAACATTTTTGTGTGTGTGTCTGAGGCCTGGTCATCTTTAGTCAGATCTTTATGCTGTGGGGCAGATACCCAGAATCAAACACTGCAGAAGTTTCACACTGCACAGGCACTTGGGAGCCATTCAGACATGGGAAACATGGAATATGTTGCAGCCATGGGTTGAAGTGTCTCTGCATCCATCCATAGCAAGTCTTTCAGCCCAGTGAGGTCACAATTTTGCTTCAAGGATTCTGTGTAAAAGTAAGCAAAACTCACAAAAAAAGCATAAGGTGATTAGCTCTATAATATCTACCCAGGGGTATCTCTGTAGCTGTGCTGTATGGCCACATTTTGTGCGTCTTACAGGAGGAACCGGCCAAAGTGCCCAGTGGAAATCCTTCCTGGATAGTGCTGGGATCTCAACTGTGCCTGAGCAAAAGTCATGGCAACTGTCAGTCTAACAATTTAATGGTACGAATAGTGGCAAGCCAGAATTCAGACTGAATGCCCTGCCCCTGATTAGTCTACCAGTGTATAAATTGTCCCATCGAGCCAACTGGTTTAGCAGTCTGTTTGGGAGCCTGTCACTTGGTGATGTGTGCTGACCGGTAAACCCACTTCATCTGAAAAACTATTTAGCCTCAAACAACTAGAATAAGATATAATGAAAGAGGAAGAGGTTTTAAGCTTTAACAAAAATATCAATATGCATCTTCCTTACCCAAAAATGTTGCTTTCCTAAAGCAGACGGGCAAGTTTAGCCTTTTCAGATACAGTATAGTTTCACAGAAACAACGCTCCCCATAATCCAGATTTGTTACCTCTGCCATTTTTTTGCAGTCCCACACCACCTGCCACACACAATAGAGGCTAATAATATATCCTTATGGCTATTTAATTACATACATAGTCCCATAACAGCCCTCTGACAATTAATGGGGAATGATCCTAGCTTAAGTCAGTGTTTCATTTTCTTGCCTGTATTTCAGCATAACGCATTTCAGCCCAATACATTCATCTCTGAGTGCTGCCACACTGCACATCCTTCTCCCTTGACTATAGCCAGAACTACAACACCATCTACATCAGCTTGCTGACTTTTCTTTCAACACTTGCCATGGTTCAGTTGGCCAAGAGGTGGTCAGAGATTCATTTAGACAAGGTTGTGTGACCCAAACAAGGGGAAGCCAAGATCATGATAACAGCAGCTGCTGCTGCTGCGCTGGCTACAGTTAGAATACCATAGAATAAGAATAAGAATAAGAATAGAATAGAATAGAATAGAATAGAATAATAGAATATTTCAGTTGGAAGGGACCTGCAATGACTGTAGTCCAACTGCCTCAGCAATTTAGGGTGGACCAAAAGTTAAAGCATGTTATTAAGGGCATTGTTCAAATTGCTCTTAAAACACTGACAGGCGTGGGGCATTGATCACCTCTCTAGGAAACCCATTCCAGCCCCTTCACAAGCTTTGTTGCCCTCCTCTGGACAGATTCAAGGAATTTAACATCCTTTCTAATCTGTAGGGCCCAGAACTGCACACAGTACTCAAGGTGAGGCTGCACCAACGTTGGATATAGCAGGATAATCAGGTTTTTGACTGGCTGGTTGTGCTGTATTTGGTTCCCCCCAGGATGTGGTTTGCCCTCTTGGCTGCCAGGGCATGCTGCTGGCTACTGTTGAGCCTGCTGCTGACTGGCACCCTCAGGTCCCTTTCTGCAGGGCTGTTCTCCAAACATTCTTCTCTCAATTTAAATTTGTGCCTAGTGTTACTTCAGCCTCGGAGCAGAATCTGACATTTTGACTTGTTAAATTTCATTCTATTAACAGGAGCCCAATGCTCCTGTCTATCTAGATCCCTCTGCAAGGCCTCGTGTCCCTCAGTAGAGTCAACAGCACCTCCCAGTTTGGTATCATCATTGAACTTGCTAATGGTATTCAACTCTTGCATCCAGATCATTGATAAATATATTGAACAGAACTGGTCCTAGAATTGGATCCTGAGTGACACAGCTGGTGACCAGCTGCCAGCTAGATGTAGCTCCATTCACTATAAACCTCTGACTGTAGCTGGTGATGCCCAATATCAGGTAAAATCATACGGAATTTTAAAGAAAAAATGTTTGCAGAGGATTTCTATACTCCAAATACAGAAAAAGAAAGCTCAAGATACAGAAACCCCCACAACCCAGAACTTTTGAAAAAACAGGTAATTTTTTAATTACATGTGAAGTCTCCTTTATACAAGGTTTCCCACATTACTCCTCACATCCGTACTATCTCAGAAATGACTACCATCTATAAATTGCAATATTGCTCGCCTTCCTAACTGTGGAGTAAAATTTAGGCAGACACCAGGCCTTTGGCTGTACACTCCCCCACCTCCTTTTGATGAACAGCAGTACAGGTACCACACTAAAGTCTGCAACTTTAGCCTGTTAAATGAGAACAAGCAAGGGAAGCAATTATGTCCATTATGAGGAAGTATATGAGTATAGTGTCCAGGATCATCTCCAGATGTTTAGCCATGTCTCAGTGGACACTGTAATGGGAGATCTAAGACTAAGCAGTCTGACCATTTCTCTAGAAGTTGTATAGCAGGTGAGCATCTTTTGCCATGCACTCCTGCAAACATGCAGGTAATTAAGTACCACATCCCCGGTATGCCCAAGGAGCCCCTAAAATGAAATCACTGAGCCTCACTATGTTATTGTAATTAACTGTCTTTCTTACTAGCTTTTTTTTGTTTTATATTGCATCTGTCCTGTTAGGTACATCCGTGATAGGGATGACAAACCATAATTTGACACAAAATATTTAGCAAGGTTTATTACTAAGATGAGGGATTATTTTCATTTTCCTAGACTACATGCTCTTTCTTGCTTTTGCTTTTAATCACAAATATTTATGGCAGTGAGAGGCAAAGTAATGATGTTCACCTGTTCTATTTAGAGGGAAAACCTGTCTGGTGATGTTTGCTTTATCTTCACCTTACAAAGTGACACAGTCTAAGTACCGTGAAGGACAGGCATGTTAGCTCTGCAATTTTGATCTGGGGTTCTTCCAGGTTAGGCCATTTTTCAAACACCACTAATTACCACTGTGGAACAGTTTGTATTTTGATATAAATGGAATCACTTGCTTCAAGTTCAGACTTCTGATTTTCATGGAGGAAAAATGGAAGTCAGGAGTGCTATATGAAAAATAAATACAAGCTGCACTGAAACCTGGACCTTGGATCATTATTCACTAGTTCACATTAATATGCATTAGGGAAGTTACTCAGCATGGCAGCAGAATCCTGAGCCCAGGTTTCAGTTCTATCACTTACTTGTGGCTTTTCTGCAGCAGTTTCTTGAGTTGCTTTATGGTGAAGCAATGTGCAAGGTCAAGTGGGGAGTGTCACCGACGACCTGTGCTAGGGACTGTGTCTGGCCTGGGAGAATGTAGTTTCCCAAGCTAAGTCCATTATCAGGGACTGCATTTGACACTTGTGGTATTTATCACAGCTACTAAAGCACCAGCTCTAAAGGTCAAGTGACTCGCATGAGATTTTCAGTTTTCATTTGAGGAAAAATGTGTCTCTAGCCTTGTACTTCTGGAGAGAAGAAGAGAAGATAAATGTACCAAGGCTTAAGAAGTAGAAGGATGCATAAAAACCCATTAAAACCCACAACAAACATGATGAATTTTTGATCTGCTGTTATGATTGGGGCGACAAATTCATGATTTTTGAATGTCATCGATAGGAAAGTTTAGGAAGAACAGCAGAAAAGGGGGTGGAGGAATATTCCAGAATACGGATTATTTAAAGAGCTGTTGTCACATGTTTAAAACATCAGATGATGTTTTATTGCCTGTTGCTTACAAAAAAAAAAAAAAATCCAGTCAAGGCAAGATGAAGAATCCATGCAGTGGTTTAGGCTATGATCTTTTTGGTTGTTACCTCACTTTAGTCATTTGGAATTTTACTAAACATTAACTTCACCCCTGTTGTTGCAAAGTTCCACCAAAGCCACATCTGCTCATGTAGCACAGAATTTTGCTTCCACATGGCCCTCAAGGCCTTCTTCAGGGCTGGCACCTCCCATCAATCAATTAAATATATGTAATTTTATTTAAAAAATGAAACTGGATTTTACATGAAATATGGTAGGGTTCTGCTGACTACAGTTTGCTGCAGGATGATTAACAATGGCCAGGCCTGAAAATACTGTTTTGATTAGTGCTTGTTTAGAAAAGTGAGATGCTGGAACAAAAAGTGGTTTACAAGCTTCCAGCTGCTACAAAACATACATATAACATCAGTAAAGACCTAATAGTAAGAAAGAAAAGAGTTTGGGTTGAAGCACTAGACTGAGTGTGAGAACTCTCTGGGGAATTTTCACACTTCTCCCAACTCCAGCTTTGTGCCAAGTCCCTTGCCTAGCAGGAGAGAAGTCTTTTGCTGCGCACACTGCCTGTTCCACCTCTGAGTATCCTGTAAAGGGTGTCACACAGGCTTGGTGATGGGTGTATGGGATAAAAATCATGGTATCTTGCAGAGTGAAATCAGGAAGGAGCGGCTTTGCTGCCTGCATGGTCTGCTGTAAGCCAGAGGACCTCCATCTGCCAGTCTTTGTTGGAGGAAGGTTTCAGTCTTCATGTTCAACTGGAAAGAAGGTGGTACAGTGCCAAATCAAAACTATCAAAACTGCAGTTGTGCACCCCACTTCTGCATTTGGTTTATTGTCCTCGCCTTCAAGAGATGGAACACAGAATCTCGATCTTCTACTATGAGTTCTACAAATCCTTACTGAGTGATGATGGCCTGTGGTTAAATTATTTTTTTAAGTTCCATCACTGGACTGA
>WEIS01084146.1:552-18054 GCA_013389965.1 Todus mexicanus
TGAGATAAGTTGTAACCTACGTAACAGAAAAATAAAAATAAGGACTAGAATAAAATAATCTGTTTTAATGTAACCAACAGGTGAACTTCTGAGGTGAACTATTCATACCCTTAAAGTAACTGTACACTTAGGAGTAATGGTAGATGTTGACATCTGCACACAAACTGTAAAGCAGTGCAAATCTTTTGCCACAGACTGACTGTTTGTCTTTTTCCCTCAGTCTTGAGAATCTCCACATTTGGCGTGTTTATGCTGGTATTTTAAAACAATCAGAAATAAATGAGGATACGCCCTTCTTCAAAGTGGAAGAGATTATTGTTCACCCTCAGTATAAATACGCACAGACTGGATATGACATTGCTTTAATGAAACTTGATAAGCCTATGAATTTTACTGGTATGTAGTGTATTTCAGAGGAATTCTGAAAATGTATAGGATGTCACAGGGCTGGCATTGGTATGGAGATGCATGACAACTGGGCTGGCTTCCTTTAATATACAGCTACTGGAGTTTGAAGACAATCTCCTTCTGTTGGCTTCGATAAGAAAATGGGTGGGTTTTATTAATGTGTTTGGAAAGATACACAGTGCAAGAGACAAAGCATAACATGAAGGTTATCATCAGGGGTCACGTAGGTGCCCACAAAACCTTGATCTTGCAGTCGTCTTTGCTGGTCAAACTGATATTTTTAATCATTTTTTAGATCTTCAGCTGCCTATTTGCCTGCCATCAAAAGAAGATGCTAACATACTTTATACCGACTGTTGGATAACTGGATGGGGTTACAGAAGAGAAAAAGGTACAGATAAATATTTGAAGAGTGAGTTCCTGAATTTTCAAAATTCTTGTGGTTAAAAAACCCCCAACCCCTTTTCTTTCTTTTTTTTTTCCTTTTTTTTTTTCCCCCCCCAAAGAAACCCTCCAAAACAAAACAGCGAAATCCCGCTGCCTTTTAAAAGAAAATTCTACTATGTTTTTGGCTACCATTATTGCTATCTGACCAGCACAGGAATATGATTCTTAATTAGAATTTAATTCTATTAGGACATTGTAAAACATATATGAAAGATATATGAAATTATCATTGAATAATGCTGTGCTCTGACACAAAAAATAGATTTTGTAAATTGTTTGATTCAATAATTTGAAAGATGTAAGAATGCAACCTTAATTATATCCTGTACCACCCGCAAATATTTTTTTGTTAGATCTTAGGTTAATCTATTGTCAAAACCCAGTATATATCTGGAATGCACACTCCTTTTGATGCTCCCAGCTGAGAAAGCAAACAGATTTATCCTTGAACCAAGGGGTTTTGAATTAGTCTGCAGATAACCCAACCCTGTTGTTTTTTTTTTCCATGTGATTGTATTCATACGACTAGAAAACAAAGATTGAAGTGTATTGCTTTTATGATTCAGAAGGTTGATTATAAACAGTACCAATGACTTCTGTGTTTTGTGAGTAGATGGGATTTGAACTCCTCTGATTTTATACGGAGGTAGGCTGAATAGCTGTTAATTATCAAAATCTGGTTTTACATGTATTTATTTATATTTTTGTATGTGTAACATACATACATATACGCAAGCACCCATTTAAACAGTGTCCTTTCCTTTATTCACTTTTCTATTTGAAGGTTGATTTCTTCTGTCAATTTCTAAGGAAAGGCTGCTCTCAAATGATCTTATTTACTCCATGTGCAAATTTCTCCATCCTGTTATCTACTAGGGCATGAAGCAGCACAGATTTGGCAACTGGAAGAGTTCAAACCTGTTGTGACACATTACTAAGAAACAATTGTTAATAACACCAAGCAATGCTCTTAGTGGAAGGATGAGTTTGAGGGCCAATGTCCTGAAAGCTATCCTCATACAAGGATTCATTGCAAATCGCGAAGGATTTTAGAGGTTACCCAGTCATGAGGACAAAAAAGAAGGAAAACCTGTGTCATAGAATCATAGAAGCATTCAGGTTGGAAATGACCTTCAAGAACATCAAGTCCAACCGTCTACTAAACATTATAACCATTAAACCATGTCGGGAAGCACCACATTTTTTTAACACCTCCATGAACATCTAAAAATACTCTAAAAGTAGTGGCCTCCAACTTTGTAAGATCACTATTCGGGAATTTCTAGAGCTTTATTTCAACTTTGATTTTGCTAGAAGCAAACATTTCTCTGTTCATACTGCCTGTTACATAGGTCGTGTACAAAATATTCTTCAGAAGGTTACTGTTCCCCTCATGTCCAAAGAGGAATGCCAAGCAAGGTACCGGAAGCACAGAATAGGTGACAAAGTGATCTGTGCTGGCTATGATGAAGGTGGAAGGGATGCTTGTAAGGTAATGAAAAGGAGTGTTATATAGTCATATATTCCATCCATTTGTTTGAATACTTTGTAATTATTTTTAAATTGTAATCATTTTTAAATTGTCATTAGAAAAACATGGTTATCAATAAAGCCGGTGATTAATGTACCACCTTTGCATGTCAAAAGCATTGAAAATCAAGGCATATACAAAATATTTCTTATGTGACATTGAAGTCATTAGGGATAGATTCCGTGAATAAGAAACTCTGAGGGGGTGTGTGTGTATATACATATATATGTCATCCATTTATGCAATAAAACAGTACTCCTTCAGAGTATCAGAAATCCAAAGAGAGCTACTGTTTCAAAGCATTTTTGCAGTAAAAGCGGAATGTGATGTTTTTATTTCTTGACATGAAATACAGCAAATGAAAGATTACTTTAAAGCATCCACTGTGTACAAACCAGAAGAGAGGATGCTAGCAATGTTATTAAAATTCACAGGGAGTGGAAGGTTAAAGACAACTTGAGCAGACTGCTCTGTTCATTATTAGAATTCAAAATGTTACAACAGCGTGAGTTCAGAGAGCCAAGTTCTCAGCTCAAGTGTAAACTCGTTCACTTACATTAATTTAAATATTCAGAGTTAATTTATACAAGAAGAAAATAGTCTGATTATTAAGATTAAATTAACTACCGAATACAGTACTTTCACTTTCAGCATTTAACTGTTAACATTTCTATGTTAAATGTTACTTTCACTATGAACAGGATTGAATAATTAGGAATAAAAATGCTTGGAGGTGGGAAGTATTTTTTTCTTCTATGCCAGTTAAGCTTTCTTTGTCTGATACAGCGTACCAAAACATGGAGATGCTGTTTTATAAAAATAACACACTTGCTGCTGTCTCAACAGCTCATTACAGCTACTCTAAAGATCCCTATGTTCAGAAAGATTAGTTAGGAATAGGAAAAGAAAAGGGAGATGTGTTTTATCCTGGGGAGGACAGCATTGTTCAAACAAGATAAGCCTTGAAGAGAGCTGAGGTTTGTGTACTAAACCGCAGGTCATAAGAGAAAACATTGGCAAATTTACTATTTTTATCACTTGCAGAAGTAGTTTTCATCGGGTTTTAAATCATATGTATGTAGATAAATTAAAAAAATAAAATAAAAGAAGATAAACCCCAGCAAAACACAATATTTTTGAACTATAACAGGAAGGTGAAATTACTTGCAATGACTGGAAAGTATTTAAAAGTCAATTTACTGGAAAAGCAGAAAACCTGCTTCAGTGCTCTGTTAACTAGCCATATGTGAAAGTAATTGAAATCTAGGCAGTTATGCTGGCATTAACACTGAACGATACTGATTTTAATGAAGGCTTTCTTTGAGAGAGAAATACTGACAAGAACTGTTCCTTGCGTGCTCTATCTTTCTCCTGTGACACAGGGAGACTCAGGAGGGCCACTGGCATGCAAGCACGAGGAAGTGTGGTATTTGGTGGGCATCACCAGCTGGGGTGAAGGATGCGCTCGTACCAGGCAGCCAGGTGTCTACACAAAAGTTGCTGAGTATTCAGACTGGATTTTAGAAAAAACTACGTAAAATGACAGGTACCTACTGGCTTAAAGTGATGTTGTGGAATAATAACCCTAGGAGCAGCGTGATGAAGTGTATTAAAGATTTTTAAATGATGTTTCTCGTTAGCCTGGAATACAAAAGGCTTGACTACAAATGTAGAAAAGCAGGAATGAATGAACTTTGCCATTACTGAATTAAAAGCAGTAATAAAAATAAACTCTGTGGCCACTGATTTGGCAGAACAAAAGAATATGTCAGAACTGTTGATTTCTCCTGTTCTCACTAGTCAAAAATGGGAATGGATGAGGATGCATGGCATTTGTGAACCTGGGAGCTGGGAACTGCTTCAGACTTATGAGTGTTGGGCACAGCAATGGAGATTTCCCTTCCTTTCCCTATTCAGCTGAAATGGGCCAGACATCTACAAATTTAAGGGACTTGAGGAAGGGAAGCTGAGGCAAGGAGAAGCTTATACAATTGTATAAACCTTGTTTCCTTAGAGAATTAGTCAAAAAAATGTGGCAGTATTAATAGAGAAAACACAAAATCAGACACTTTGGCAAGCTCTTCAGTAACAATTTTTGCGAGTATGGTAACAGCGCTGTCTTTCACTTACATTATTCTAGTTTCTGCGGAAAGTTTTGTGATAAGAATGATCATGTGGGTCTATTTTCATTTAGGCAGATTATCCAGAACACTGATGAAAGAATCATCCTCTTTGGAGACATCATATGCCATTGATCTTTAGCACAATGTATTTTTATTTTCCAGATCCCTAGTTCTGCTTGATTAAAGAAACTACTTTCTTCTATTCCTTTTTCTCATTTTTTTTCTTTTATTGTTTCTCCTTACTTTGTGTCAGATATGTTTTGTGGCCAAAGTTGATGGTAGTGTGAGAAACGGCAGTCAAAAATGTGTTATTCTTCAGAGTGAGAGGCAGCATTTCATACTGAATTGGAAAGGAAGGCGCAGAACTTAGTGTTTGTCTTTGCTAAACTTCATAAACTTGTTTCCTAATCATCTGCATTCCTTTAACAACTGAAAATGTGTTCTAGAGCATTACTCATAATTCTCACACACCCATACTGGGTATGTTGTGGAAGTAAACATCTGCAGTGGCTTTACAAGTAAATGAGGATTAGAAATCAAACATTTTCAACTTACGGCAGAAAATAATCAAGGTGCTGGAAATGACTTTTGATGCTTTATTTACAAATAACACTAAGAAAATTGTAATTCCACAACTACAAGTTTACAAACAGTCGTGTCTGTGCTTAAGTGTCCAAAAAAGCCCCTGAGGTCAGAGTGCTTCTCAGGGTATGTGGTGCTAAGCTGACCACAGTCAACACACCTGAAATTCTGAAGCTGCATTCATAGGCTAGGGCTTTGGTTTTGTTTGTTAGTTTTTAAAGAATTAAAATTCAAAGCAGGGATGAAACCCATCCAAATGTAACACGAGGAGAGAGGGAATGGTGCTGCTGCATCCACATCTTGGGAAAGAAGGGCATTGCTTTCCCTCTGCCCCAGGGTGGGCTCCTGGGTACAGGGGCTTGCATCACTGGTGGTGCACAGTGCTGAAGATCTCCTGCTTTGGGAATTCATGGCTGTAGCTGTTTGGAGAGCAAACAGGTGAAATCTGGCATGTGGTGGGAGGATTGGGTCGAAGGGGAGAGGGAAGATGTACCACTCTGCTGGGACTTTTTGCCAAAGCTGCAGAGGCAGAGTAGGAGGTAAAGGTGGGGGCTAATGTCCTTTTCACGCTCTGTTTAATCCACAAGTGATTTAAAATATCAGCAAACATCAGACAGGCTGTCAAAAACCTAGAGACTTAAAGAAGAGACTGAGAAAGAGTAGGAAAAAATAGAAAAACCCAGCAAAAAAAAATCCTGGCATTCGAATGCAGTTCTATCCTCATGGGGAAGGAATGAAGACAGCTGGAAAAAAAGCGGCTCAAGAAACAAAGGAAGAGCTTCAGTATGAAAACAGAGTCTAAAACTCTCTAAAGGAGAATCATCAGGAGACAATCCAAAATACCCATCTGCCAGTATTTAAGCTCTGTTATTTGCTAAAAAGCATACACAGTGTCAAACTGATAACCTTTAATGCTTTCTCATAATAATGGTGTTGTCAGCTTCTTTTTCAAATGCATGTGCTTTACTTTTTAAAAATGATTTTATTTTTGTTTTGTTTTCTACTATGAGACTTTCCAGGCTGTTTCTACTATGAGACTTTCCAGGTTATTGGAGGAATGAAGAGGAATGGTGCAGCTCAGCAGTGCTCTGCAGATCTTCAGAGCTCCATGTTTTGTTTCTCAAAGGTATACCTGGTGACAGCAATCTGCCAAAGGAAATTAAGTAGTCCCTGTGGAAAAGATAAGGAATCTCAGTGAGTGATGGGTTTCTCATCCTTTGTGAGCTGCTGTTGACCAAACAAAATATCTTATTTCAATATGTTCTTCAGTGAAGTTTTGCATTAATTGTCTGTTAATCCATAACAAATTCCTGATAGCTAGAAGTGAGTAACAAGAATTAATACTATGTGGAGAATGCAGGAATTTCTCTTAACCATATGAAGTCCTTATGACTTCATATAAGAAGAACTACAGGAGGGAATGTCTGACCTTTCTATTGATTTATACACCGACATAACATGTAATTCACTAAGACCTTTTGACTCATAGATAGAAGTCCATTTGTGTTATTAAATGTTATGTGGCTTAAGCTTTCTGGTATCAGTAGGTAGCTTGTACTAAACAAGTGGCAGTTTATGACCTTTATTTATTCTCCCTTCTCATCTACCTCCTTGGGTAAAAATTTTAAAACCCAACAACTACAAAGCCTGTCTCAATCTCATTAAAGAGAAGCATGGCTTTATACTTTAAATCTGCCTCTATTTATGTTGGTACAGAACATAAACATCAGCTCTTCAGTTGTTAGGTTGATTAATGGCAACTGTCTCTGGCTGTGCTTTATATTCATCTCTTCAATTACCCTGAAAATCAATAAAGCTCATAATCTTACTTACACTATGTAGGCAGAAATCTTGCAAGGGACAAGCACCACTGTAGATTATTGAATGGCAACATTAGTCTGTTCTGAGTTTTTGTACAAATAAGGTCCCTGATCCCAGAAATTTACAGTCTCATTCAAACACAGATGAAACACTTTATATGTTCTGTGATAGTCTGGAGGGCAATTAGTTCATCATAAAATAAGGTACACTGTGCTGCTGGACAAGTGGACTCTTTAACTTGTAATAGCCTTCTCTGTAGTCATTTTAATAGAATTGTAAACCAAACAAAACCAACTTCCCATTAAACTGGCAACGCAGTGCATTTCCTACCACTGCTAATGCTTTGCCCGATGTCTGAGGCTGAAGTATGTCTCCTTGAAAGTGATCTGAGCTGGGAACAAAAAGGCATGAAACCTCTAATTTCTTCTGCCTGGGAGAATTAAAAATTCTTACATGAAAATGTACAGAGATTGCTAAGTATACCCATTTCCTCTGCTTCCTCAACAGAGGGGAAGGGAACAGTTTGGTATAAGTTTTACTTGCTGTGTGAAAAAAATATTGTATTGCTGTGATGAAAAATGCATCTCAAATGCTGAAAAATAAGGAACTGTATGGAATCAAAATAAATAACTGTGGTGGCTTTCTTAGTAGGGGAACTCAGTTAAAGTAAAATGTAGAATCTTATTCTCTGCCTAATTTCCGGTATGTATGGAAGATTCTTTGGAAAATTACTGCTACTTCATCTTGTTTGTGAAATATCTGCATTATAATGTATTAAAAATGTTTTTCCACTTCAAATAGAGGGCAATTTAACTTTTTGAGCAATAATAGCAGTTATGAAATATTACATATTTATAGTCAATAATTTCCTGGAATAGTTATTTTTATTTTCCTTTGTATTTTGTGTTATAAATCATGTTATAGATAAAGTATAGATATGTTTGAATTACTGTGCAGTGTTCTATGATACAAGACTTTTTTTTTTAATGAGAGATACAGTGGAGATGTAAAACAGTTGTTTTGCATCCTCTTAAATTTTGGGGTTTTTTGAAGTTGAGGTGTCATGGGATGTGAAAAGCATGGAGGGAGTGCTTGTGACACATTGCCATGCTCCCCTTGGCATGACATTGGCAGTGCCAGATTCCCTGCAATTTGCAGGGAAATCGTTGGGATACCATGGGGCCCAGGGGGTCCAGACACGAATCAACCTCAAAATCCCCTTCTCGCCACCATTAGAGTTAGGGTTCAGAAAAGCGGAGAGTCTACAGCTCCAGGAACATTGGCGCTTCAAAAGACATGCCCAGGGGAGCAGGGCGCTGTGGGAATACTGCTTCCACCACAGTCTTCAAAGAGTCCAAAACTTGATGATGAACAGAATGGGCTTGTGGGAGCACTGAAATAACTATAAACATGAAAAAGAAATAGAATAAAGAGATTGCATATTTCTTTCCAGTAAAGGTACTTGCTTATTTACAGAAATCTTTCTCTGTTTCTCAGTAAGCTTCTGATTTCTTTGACATTCACTGCATGTTCTGCTAAAATTTCCAGGAAACAAAGTGTTTTCATGGCCTAAAATAACTTTCAGTGGTTTTGTCACTAGGTGGCATTTTTGCTCTAATTTGTCTTCTGTTTAAGAGATATGATGAGAAACAGAAGTTGTTCTTATATAACTTTGATACAAGTAAGTATTATTATTAATCCTCAAAGTCATGTTTCATTCTTATAACTGATAAATAATAGTAAATAATTAAATCAGCATCTTCATATGTAGAACTCAGTCTGAAGACTGGATATGTTTAGCTCCATTTTTGTATGTAACACAGGAACATTAAGAGACAGTAGGCTGATGAAATCAAGCAAAGCAAGTAGTATTTGCACACATCACCTTGCCTATGGAACCCTATGGTATTACACGTTTTAATAAATATGCATCAAAACCATTGAAAACCACTGCCCAGGCCCCTTGCTTTGCGGTTGAGCTTGGCTCAAAGCCAGACTGGGTACAGTGCAGTTGTCTGGCCCTGAATCAGGGAGCTGGGGAGAACGTCAGCTTGGGGAAGCTATGTGTGAGCCTGGTCTTCACACGCTACTGCACATTATAACATTAAAGCAAATTTAGGCTGTACTTTAATAGTATATGACTGGTTCTTAACACCAAATATATGACTAATTGTTAAGAATTTCTCCATCAGATTATTTTTTTTTTGTCTGAAAAAGTCTGTAGAGAGATTGTCTGAAATAGATAAATTGCTCAGGATTGGGCAGAGATGAAAATCTGAATTGTTAGTCTCTAGCATTTGCTCTGGACACAAGCAAAGAGGACAACATAGAATGATCTTCCAGGTACTACAGGTTCTCCAGAAGCAGAAGGGTAAGTAATGTGCTGTTCTACTACAACTCTTGCATCAAAGAGGTCACTGATCTTAGTTACACTAGGAGGAGAGACAGCTTCTTTATGTGCATCTATGAACTGATGAGGTAAATAACCCAAAAATTTAGAGTAATTTGTGGATTAAAGAAGAACAGATGACCTTAAGTTACAGCAAGAAGAATGCAAAGAAAAGCTGTCTGTGATAGAGAGAATGAAGCAGTGGGTAGGGGACAGTAGAGGATGTTATGATTATGGAACTTCCATCACTGAAATTATTTAGGACTAGGATACAGCAGGGTGTAACTGGTGCTGTCTTAATCAGGGGAGGTGGATTGGACAACCTTCTTGCCAGCTGCTGCCTGTGATCAACAGCAGCAAAACAAAGTCACGTTTTGTTTGTTTTTGTGGTTTGTTTTGTGGTTTGTTTTTTGGGGTTTTTTTGTAATACATGTGGCTTTTCAAACTTAAAATTTCATCCGAAGAATATTTGCTTGCTTGTTTTTCTTCTCTATTCTTTAGCTGGTTTAGCCCTTACATTCTCCTGCAAACAACAGAAATTTTTGTTGTGGATTTATTTTCCTTCCCTGCAGGTTTGTTTGTTAAGAAAGCTCAAGTCCATTTGAAATCATAATAGAGTGAAAGTATTGAAGTAAAATGAGAAGATAAAATAGAACTAAACATGACTAATATAAAGACATGGGTTAGTTGTGCCAGCCTGGTCAATGTGATTTTTGCCATTATCGGGAGAAAGCACAAGACTTTGCACTGACCTGGCAATGCAGGGACACAGTGCTTATCTGTGCCTGGATCTAAGCTGGTTGTTGCTCTGTTTAACAATTGTGCAGTGGTCAGTAACTGCTGCCTGACCTGTTTTAGCTTGAACAACGGGAAACTACATGTGGTAAAGTCCAAAGAGCCCCAGGGAACCAGTGTGCAACAAAACACAGGCCTCTAGGGTAAGAGAGCCAGGGGGTGCATCTTTCAAACTTCATCTAGGAAGCAATGAGAAAGAAGCAGACTGTGATAAAAAGCATAAAAATATAAATTCAAGTGGATCTTTGGGATCCTCACCATAAATATCAAGCTCTTCCCAGTGAAAGACTGACGAAGCTGATGATTGCTGTATACATACCACCCCTCCAACCTCTGTCCTCACAAGAACCTCTCAAAGAAGCCTGAAACCATTGATCTTAGGACTCAAGGAGACATGGGAAGGGCAAGCATATACCAGAGAAAAGGGGTACATAGTAGGAAGGGCTATTTCCTTTCTATAGGATGTTTTTCCTATAGGAAGCTTTTCTGTGATAATTGGACAACATGGATTATTAAGATATTAAACCACCTTATATTGCTGGACTGGCAATACATTTTGAACATGTATATGTGGTGCATTTCTTTTTGCCTACAAGAAGTTTTGCATGCAAGGAGAAAGTAGAAAACCATCTAAAGATGGTAGCAGAACTTCAGTTTTAGAGTGTTGTCATCCATTGATTTAAAAACATGAAAACCATTCATTGAAAAACTCAAGGAGTTTTTTTGTTGCTTCTGAACTCAGATACTACTCTGTGTAATACAAAGGAAACTCATCTCATTTAGCCTCCAGGCACTACCTAATGAAAAACATTGGTAAAATAAATAACTCATAGTGTCATCATAAATAGAGCTGATATCGACATACAAAGATTTTGTACTCCATTAGTATTGATTATTTTTAAATTTTCTACAGAATGTTCTGTATTTTATATTCCTTTTAAAGCTGCAACTACTGGATTCGTAGGACTGCGTAGGAATGTCACTTTTATACATAGAAAGTACACTTTTGTCTCTTGAGGTTGCAGGGTGAAAAGCTGAAAAACATGACCTGTGGCCATCCTGGAGGCTTACACACTGCCAGTAGTAGCTGTAAGCAGTTTTTCTGAGCAAAAATTCTCCTGATATTAAAGCTTTTTTTCATTATTTTCAGATATCTGACTTACGGCTGTTGTGTGTGGCACTGACAATACTACATAAAGCTTCAGACAAGATGAAGGGTAAACCTCCTGAACTAAAAATGTAGGCCAAATGTTCCACCAGAACTTAAATTCAGCAAAATCTGACCTGAACTTCTTGTGTTCCCTTTTACCTGTAGCACAGACTTCTGTAAATGATTTAAGTCACTGACCTTGGTTCTTTAAAGGTCAATGCGCACTGCACTTCAAACCTGAGAACAGCTCAGTAAACAGGCCACAGGTGATACGCGAGGACTTGGTGTTAACTTTTCTATTCCACAAGTGAACTCTCAGTATCCACACTATCCAGATCTACAGATACAGATAAATTTACCGTGGGAGAAGTGCACTTGGAAAAGAGATGGGCAGGGTCGTCTTTCAATTAAAACCACAATTTGAAAGAGCTGATTATTTGGAGCATACACTTTTTCTTTCTTCACTTCAAGACTATAACTTACGATGCCTCCCTGCATTTCTTTGCTCTGACCTGACTAGGGCAAGTCTCCAAAGTAAATAATAGTAATACTATTTTATCATGAGGAAATTGTAGCAATGTTTTTGGTTGCTGTTTCTGTGCTTTGGTTGATGGAGGGACTCCCAGTTGTGGTGTTTCATGGGTGCTCTTATAATGCTGTGATGACCATCTACAAGACTTTAAGGCAGACAATATTATGCATACATAACTCACATTTCTTAAATGCATGTCTGAACACAAGGGATACCCACAAAATTACTCATGTCTGTCTGGTAAGCGAGACACTTATTTTTCAATAAATTGCTTTCAGAACCTTATTATTTGCAGTCGTATGTGGCATCCAAGCAGGTTTTTTGTTGTTGTTGTTTTTTGTTTTTGTATATGTTTTATTGGAATGCAAAAGTATATTTTATAACACATCTAACACATGAGGGTTGATTTATTCAACTGAAAATCTAGAGTACGCCCTATGAACTTCAAGGAAATTATTTAGTATGCCATTAAAACCATAATTTCTCTGTAGTACTGTGTGTTACAGGATAACCAGTCATTATGAATGGCCTAAGCTTAACTGCTGGGCTTGACTTCACATGGGTGAAATTCCTTCCTATCTGAAGAAATCTGCGTTTGGACCTGACTTGGGTACTCCTTGGGTAGAGCTCATTTCACTAACTCTTGCCACTTTGAGTCTTGTTCTGTTCATCTCTAGTTACAGTATTGCAAAATGTTTTAAGGCCAGCTGGGCAGGCAGTGAAAGGCTTTTGATAAGGTAAAAATGTTTCATATAGCAGTGTAATTAAATTTCCATGGGATAGGTTTCATGAATAAAAGAAACAAGTACATTTTCTAGACCATCATAAAATAGGCGATTCTGTAGTAGAATGAATTATTTCTATGTAGATGAGATGGAAGTGACAGACGAATGTAGCGGATAAATGAAGAAGTTTCTCATGTGCATATGTTGTTTTCTTTTGCAGAAAATAACTAGTCCATGTATTTTGGGGTTGGATTTATTTATTTTTATTAGGAAATAGGATAAGAATCAGTAAACTGTCAATATTTAAATCATTTCCTAGCACTGTACTGAAGTATAATGCTGAGATGAATAGTGGACTTGTGTTTCAGATGTTACGATTGGTTTTGTAAATGACAGGTCTGCTGTTTTGTTCAGTGTTGTATATGCATCTGCTTTGTAATATACAGTTAACAGACACTTTTGACTGGTTGGGATCATTCCATTAACATTTAGTGTATGAAACATTGCCCATGAATCAAAGGCTTTTCATAGCATGGTAGAAGCAGCAAAAAGGGTTATGCCAATTTGTAGAATGGAACACATATCCCAGACAGCTTTATAACAGCTACTGACAAATTTTGCTTTGAGGGACTATCTATTAATGTATTAGCAAATGAGGAGTACAAAGAAAATATCAAAGTACCCAGAGAGATGTCAGTCAAATCAGTGTCCCTTCTAGATAGGGTATTCTGAGAGTTTTTGTTGTTGTATTTTGCAATCATGCTAGTAAGGCAGAAAGTAAACAAACATAAAACAAGGTGGATTTTTTGAATGTTCTTTGTTTTTAGCCTGCAAACATATATAATGAAGATTATGACATTTTCTTTAAATACATTAAAAAAGTATTGATTTGATATGAAGCTGCTTTTCTTAACATTTCAGCTCCGTTTTATTTTACAAGTTTTAGTTTGTCAGGACACAGGACAAATCAAACCATTGGAAAAACATCATAATGTTTCTTGACTAAATTGTTTATTTTTGAAAATATTCATTAATTTCTCATGATTAGGTGCAAATTTAATTGCACAGAGACTCTAAATAAAAAACAATGGATATGTTTTGATTCATAAATGTGAATTTCACTTTATTTTTAAATTTTTGTCCATTTTGATCTAGTTTTCTTGGCTGAAGTAATTGGATGAATTTGATCCTCCTACTTCTTAAAAAGAAAGGTAAAAATTTTTTAAAAGTGAAGCACCTGGCTGTGTACTTTCTGTTGTAGGATATCTTTTGATGTTTTGAAAATGCCATCCAAATCTTGTTTTGAATCCACCTTGGCAAATTTCCATTATTACCCAGATGCGTATTTTTCTAGTTGTAACCTTACGTTTCAGGTGAGCACATCTGGCATACATATCAACCCACTAAAGGGTAACAAGAAACTCTGAATTTTCAATCTCAACATGGCTGCTAAAAGTCCAAAAATTTCTGAATGCCATCCCATCAAGCAGTTACCCATCAATGGGGGCAAGTTTCTCACTTGCTGGTTATCTCACAGCATGCTTCAGAACAGCTCTCACCCAAGGCACAGACGGTGCAGATGGTGATGTTATTGACAACTGAAAATCTCACACCTGGGTGATGTATGTGGAAGATCAGATTCTCAGTGTCTGTCAGGCCTCAGCTTTGACTACATAGCTTTTATTTGGTAAATAGGGTTCTTAAGTCATTGTGTTCTCTGATAAACTCCTCCTTCACTCTATATCACACACAGTTGGGAGAATACAAAACCCGATAAACATGTTAAATCTTTCCATCTTCTATACTTCTATTAATCATCACTTTGTCTCCTAGCACCAGCCTCGCCTCAAAGACCATTTTTTGTGTTATCGGAGATCTTCTTTATATCAGAGATGTTGAGCTACTTTCCCTCTACTGTGTGAGAATGTAAACAGCATTGCAAAAATCTCTGTGTGAGAGGATTAAACAAGTATCTGCTGGATCAATTATTTGTTAAAAATAAAATGGGAAGTCAGCAGACCTCCTCAACATCAGGGAAAAAGTTAGAAGGAACTAGAGGATGTTCTGGTGCTAAGGAGTACAAGTAGAAAGACTGGCCCTTCCAGCACAATGTTAAACCATAGAGAAGATGATAATTTATGGCTAAAGGGAAGATAGATGAAAAGGTCTGCACACAAAAAAAATAATAATAAAATATTGCTGATGAGAAAATGAGAATAGACTGGGAGAACTAAATATACGTTGGCAGTTGAAGCATGCAAACATATAATAAGGCTCGTAAGAGGAGAAAATGAAGTACTAATGACTTTTGGACTTTTTCTCATGCTATGGAATAGTTAAAAGCAATACTTTAAAAAGCAAGGTAATACAAAGGCCCAATTCTGTCCATCAGCACTGTAAGGTAATATATATAAATACATTATACAGATTGAAAATGAAAGAATAGCGATACAAATTATACTTTGCTGATGGATGTTCAAAGTTCAAGGAAGCGCATTAAGGAACATGGTTGTTTGTGATTATTCTGGTGCTTTTTTGAAATACACAGATGCCAACTTGAACTGTCCCAGCTATATTTCATCCAGGGCAACATTTACATTCTCCTCATCTACCTTTTACTTGTAGTTTCTTTTGAAGAATTTTCCTTTTCTGAAAAACAGCTTTGAGATACTGCAAGAGTGAAATGGATGTCATGGCCTCTAGACCCTGAGGATCAGAGCATTTCAGACGTAGCTGAGATGATCCATCCACACACATTAAGCAAAAAATTCCAGCTGGAGTGAACTCAGAGGTGAAGACTTATGACTATAAAAGTAGCTGACACTGAGATGAACAGATTTGGACTTACTACAGGGAAAGGGAAATTCTGGCCCTATTCAAGTTGGCAAGTACTTCACCTCTCCTGTTAGCAAGAGCAGAGTTTCTCTCTGCAAGATATTATCCTATACCTTCTCTATGCTGTACCTTCCGGACTGCAAAATGTCATCAACAGAATGGTTCGTAAAAGCTCTGCCGTATTGCAGGAAAGAGGTGGGGTCTGTGGTCCTGTAAGTGATCTCTAGACCAGGTCTGTGTGAGCTGGCATGCCTGGGTGGGGCCATGGGCTGTTCAGCTTGCTTCAAAGGCCCCACCTAGCGTCCAGGAACAATTTAGTGCTCTCCCAGACTAAATTAGCCCTGCTAAATAGCAAGGCTAATTAGCCAGGATCCAGCATAGTCCTGGTGCAACAGAATTCTTACTCTTTTGGGGAATTTTAGGTGCTTACTCAGAGTTTGGATGCTTATTCATGGTGTTAGATTGTACTGTATGGGCATGTCTCCAAAGTAGAACCTTTCCCTACACCTATACAAGTAACTAAGACCTGTGCTTGGTAAGTGTGTCTCTTTATTCCTCAGCAATTTTATCAGTTGCCTTTCTCAGCATATGAACTTTTGTCATAACTTATTCAGCAGTTTCTGTCTTTCATTTGACCTTGTCTATGTTGGCTGAGGATGTTGGATGTTCATTTAGCTGCGTGAGCATTTGTTAGCTGTTACAGTACATTTAAGTTCAAGAAAAAATTTGAATAATTCAGAGGCATGAATTAAATCTGTTCCTGGGTGGTATAACATATGTCCTCAGATACACATTATTTTTTATCTTCTGTTCTTGTTAACCTAACTTGTCTTTGTCAATTAACAAATTTATATCAATGGCTATGTATCCAACTACAGAGGAACTAGTTCTATTTCACCAGGATAGATTAATAATACCCTAAAATAAGCTTTAAAAATCTGTGCTAAAGCAAACTCTTCACTAGATACGGTATAACTTTTATCTAAAGAGTATTAGCTCAAAGTTTCCATGTTTCCCTGAGGTATTTTATATATCTGACCTAGGAAGGTATTTGATATATCTGACCTAGGACAGCCGTCTTCTCTGAAAACCTAACTTCAGAGATTTTCGTTTGCTGGCAGGATGACTGTTAAAAACCCTTCTGAGGTTTAATGCACCACTAGAAGTAATGATGCATATGTCAAGACTACCTCATCTTCAAAAGCACGAAGAAATACTGAATAAAACAAATAGAGAGTCCTTGGACTTGAGACTTGGACTAGGTACTGAAGTAGGTAGGAGGCTTTGGTCCTCAGGTATCACCCTGACACAGGCTAAACTTGACTTGTGCTTCCCAAATGTGGGAGCTTGGATGTGCTTGTGGGTCTTTCAGCTCTGACATAATATTTACTTTCCAGGCTTATCCTTCACCTATGTTTATGCTTGTGTGCTAAAGAGAAATGAGCAAACAAAAAATTATGAGACTTGTAATAATTTTCTGAGATTTAGCAGCACTGAAATTAAGTTTTGGATATAGGATTGTGAAACATAGATGTTTTTGAGGGCTTTTTGGTGAATTCATTTCACTATACGTGATTTAAGATAATTAATAATAAAATTCATAAATATAACATTCATAGTATCAGATGGAAATCCTAAAGATTTATTTGGTTACAAGACTATGTGAGTTATCAGGTGATTACTCTTTAAAATTCAGTGGAACAGTGGCTTAGTTTGGAAGAACTGATCACATAGGTGTTCTCATTCTATAAAACTACATTTTTAATAGTGTTTTTAGCACTGCTGTAATGTTTTATTTAAAACTATTTTTCTTTGATAGATACCTTGGAAATAACTACCTCAGTAAAAGGACTTGAAGTATAAATTATTGGTCTTTACACTATTTGAATCTAGGGATCTTTCTTAAATATATTATACATTAATACCAGAATAAGTTTTAAATACACACCAGTTTTGGATGGATAATTTATCTCTGCTTACTTTTTGGGAGTTTTTCAAATTCTTTTTGAAGCTTTGGGGGATCCTCACTTTTCACAGTAAATGACTGTTAATACTTGAGTAAATGTAGCAACAGCCATATAACACATGATACAAGTTGTAATTTCAAAGTATGCTTTTTACAACTATCTAGTTTTCCCAGTGAAAGTAGTTCCCCTCCCTCTCC
>WEIS01084157.1:695-12523 GCA_013389965.1 Todus mexicanus
CATGGGAAGGGACTATTTATAAAGCGAACAAAAAGCCCCAACCCTAAACTTCAGTGATAAACTGCAACTTTATTTTAACTGTTGTACTTGGTTTCCTGATGCATTAATTCTTGACCTTCTGAATGTTCTGTAGGGGTTGGAGTTTTTCCTCTGTTCTGAGATCTGTAGGTCTTTGCAATCATTTGACTTGTGAGAACACCGGCATATGTGGTTGCGTTGAAATGAACTCTCTATTATGCACGTCAGGCTTCTGCTTGATGAGTTGAAATAGCTACTATGACCCTAAAAGACTTACTGAAAATATTTCTCCTTGCTGTGATGTCTCTGGAACATGCAGTCAAAAGTAATATTTGGTTTATAAGGCATCTTTAAGATTTTTTTATTTATAAAGAACTCTATACAAGGACTACACTGGAAAGTGAAATAAGGAGCTATATTCTCTGTATAGCTGTAAAGCATGTTTGCATTCTGTGAATTGGCCTAGCTAGTATATAGCAGGACCACCTGTATCCATGATGTTTACTGCCTGTTCCTCACATTTAGTTACTTGGTGCATGTGTCTGACCAAACCAAAAACATTAGCTTGTGCATCATCAGTTTTAGTCATAAGACAGCTTCATACTGTTTATCTAAATTACTGATTTATACAATATATCCACAGGTAAATTTGAAGCAGTTAGAGTAATCTGGTTTAAGTGGCGTTATCAAAAATTCTCGAGGTGCATGGAGATATCAATTCCATAATTGTGTATATGGTACAATACATATGAAAGAATCAAACATTTATAGATACAAAGTTCCTAATTCCTCTAAGAAGCTCTTCAGTTCACAATCTATATAAATCTCATCTGCAGACTTTAAATATGACAAGTGTCTGCTGAAAATGGTTTTAAGTCTGCTCCCTCGTGAACTTCACAGTTCGCGTCAGCTTGGCTTGAGCACTGACTGCTTCTAATGCAAGCTGTTAGTTTAGCACTAGCTTGGTTACTTTCGTGCTGTTACAGCCTCTGGGGCTTTTTTGTTCTTTGCTGTGGGGATTTTGGTGGGGTTTGTTGGGGTTTTTTTTCGTTGTTTGGGGTTTTTTTGGTGGGGTTGTTGGTTGGTTGGTTTGTTTTCTTGTTGTTCTGTTTTGTTGGGTCTTTTTACATTTGTGCTCAGGCATCCTAGTGACCAAAAAGGATGGTGGAGGTATTTTTCATGCTTTTATTTTGAAAAGAGTGGTTCTTTTCATCTGCTTTTGACTGGTATATTAAGAAATCTTCAACTCTGTGTTTTAAAGCTTTTCTGCTTCTAAAGGAACTTCTCCAAAAAGCAGAAGGCAAGAGCATGGCTACTTCCCCTGCCCACCCCACTTTTTGCATGTGAAACTTTGTATGCAAGGATAATTCCTCAACACATTTGTCCCTCTAGGGGATTCTACTGGGGAGCCTGACTTTGAATTACTCCAAAGGTGCACTCTTAAGAGAGAGAGAAAAAGGTAGCTTGATTGCTTGCCTGGGAAATAACCTGTGTGATTAAAAGAGGAGCAGGTCAGATTTTCAGTTAGTGCATGTGTGTTTATGAACTGTTGACTTATATTCTCTTCCAGAGGAATTCTTCTGATTACCCTACAAATGAGTTTCATCTTCTCCTCCTCTCTAAACTCCTGTATGCTCCAGGTTTTGGAGTCATCAGGTATTTGAAATGGAAAATCCATGCTAGTGCTACTGTTATCTTATCCCACCACTGTAAATTCAACAGTATTTGAAAGCAGACATGTATTTAGCCTAGCTGTGAAAACTTTAAAATAAATATGAGAGCATTGAGATAATGCTTGTAGCTGATCATATCCTTGAGTGAAAATGCACTCTTCTGTCCTGTCATCTTTTCTTTGAAAACGTGTTTCCCATCTCAGTTTTGTTTCTGTACAAATGCTTTTGCAGCCTTTTAAACCTAACCTTGATTTAGCATGTGTGCCATGTATGATCAATATAAAGGCCCTCTCTCTCTGTTCAGAGTGGTTCATGAGTAACAAACTACCGCCATGCACTTGTTTCCTGTAATAGTCAGTGTGTAAACAAAATAAAGTGTTCTTGTTTGTGAACGATTTTGTGTAGTTTGTCAATAATCCACATGGACCCTGTCTACAAGAGTATGTCAAGTGGTTTGAATTTATTGACTTCCATTGAACTACTCCACAGTCCAGATGATAACATTGTGGGATGTTGGGGGGTTTTGATCTGGGTGGTTTTTAAAATTCACGTATAAATTACTCATGTGGAAGCTGAATTTATTCCAGTGCTGAACTCTTGCAGTGAGAGAAGAGGTTGGTGAGCAGATAAAGTTCAACTACCACTTACATATATACAGGATACATATAAAATACATATATTAAAAAAACACAACACCCCCATCCCTGCCCCTCCCCCCCCCAAAAAAAAACCCCAAAAACCAACCACCACTGAAACAAACAGACAAAAACAACACCACCACCACCAGAAGAAAAAAAAAAAAAAAAACAAAAAACCAAGCAAAAAACCAAACCATTCTGGCATAGATTCAGGAGGGCTATAAGTGATTAAATCCATGTTTCTGTGCCTGTGGATTATATGTTTGTGTGTCCACCTCTTTTTTGGGGATGGGGATTGAGACCCAATTGAAGAGTCAGTGGAAGTGTCTGCTTGTGTGCCAAGAAACACCATGGTGTGAACCAGCTATGCTTATTATACACTTATCCCACAGCATGGCTCAAAGAAATGGTAAGTGAGAGCAAACCAGTTTGTATTCTTTAAAGGAAGATGTAAGCCTTTCTAATCTTTTGCACATCATCAAATCCATGTATCAAAGTCTCTCATCCAAAGAGATGCTATAAAAAAAGATGGGGGGTGGGTGGAAGTGCTTCCTTAAAAGAAAGCAACTGAACGGCATTTTAGATGTAAATTGAACAAGTAGCAAGTGGTCGTCACCCTGGACATCCTCAGGGTGTCCTACTTTGTGCAGCAGGGTGCGCGGGCAGGACACTGAGCTCCACCAGTGCAAGAGGTAAGTTCAGTTGGTGGTAACTGGTCTCCCCTCGTGGCTTGAGAGGCAAACTCAACTAGTGATCATCACCCTCCCAGAAGAGGACCTAGTCATGGTCACCACTCGGCCAAAAGCCATTGTCAGAAGGAATGTGGGGTCCTAGCTGGAGCTCCCACACCAGGATAGGGCAGTGCAGATCTCTGGCTGCAGGAGGAGCCTGAGCCTGGTGCTCATACTGGAGGGTGTCAGGGCTGGCCCCTATGTGTGGGGTGACCAGGTAGTGATCTGGTCAGCCAGAGGGCAGAGCAGAAAGAGGAACTGGAAAGGTGAAGGAGTACCAGGGAGTGTGAGAAGGAAATAGATTAGTGGAAACATTCTCTGAGACAAAGGCAGCAAATGGAGACTCCACAAGAAGCAGAAGATTCCCTCCCCTCTTGCCACTGGGCAGAAGGAGGGGACCTAAGAAATGGGGGGCAATGGAGACAGGTTCCTGCACAGGGGGGCAGGTGAATCCCCTCCCAGCCTCCCTTGCCTTCACGGTTGTGCTTGCGCAACAGGGATGGGGCTCTGGAACTTGAGAGCCAAGCAAATGAAGAGAGAGATGAATGTCTGTCCAGAGAGTGGCCCAGGGTGAGCCAATCACCCTCACACTTTAGGACTACTTCAATTAAGAAAAAAAAGAGGATAACTCTGGTAGGAATTTTGAGTTTTTTGATCACAAGGAAGTTTGTGCAGCACCAGGCCTGCTGGCAACAGAAGGACTTCATCTGTCTCCAAGAGGAAAAAGGATCCTCCTGCACAAGTTGGTGGGGGTTGTTGAAAGGACTTTAAACTAGGTGCAAAGGGGGAAGGGAATAAAATCAGGCTCATTAGAGATGAGCCTAAGGGTGGCATGCCCATGTTGGGGGTGGAATCAATAGTCCAGCTCAAGTGCATCTGCACCAGTGCATGCAGCATGAGCAACAAATGGGGAACTGGATGCCATTGTGCGGCAGGACAGCTATGGCATAGTCACCATCACACAAACATGGTGGGAATTACTCATGACTGGAGTGCTGCAGCGGATGGCTATAAGCTCTTCAGAAAGAATAGGAAAGGTGGTGGGGTGGCTCTGTATGCTAGAGAGTGTTTTGATTGTGTAGAGCTCAATGACCGTGGTGGCGTGGTCAAATGCTTGTGGGTAAGGATGAGGGGGAAGGCCAATGAGGCAGATACCCTGTTGGGATTCTGTTATAGACCACCCTGCCAGGATGTAGAGGTTGATGAAGTGTTTTGCAGGCAGCTGAAAGATAGGGAACATAAAACAGAAGTAAATGCTTGGCTGTATCAGTCAAAAAAGTAACTTCTAGGCAGGAGAAATTACGTGGCAATCTAATACTTTCCTATATTATCTGGAAGAGCCCTGGTGACTACTGGAGAAGAAAGCTTGCTGATGGTATTAAATTATTTGGGATAATAAGGATGAGGTATAACTACAGAGAGGTACAGAAGAACTCAGGTGACTGAATTTCCAGTGTTGTCATTTGTCAGGGTAGGTACCTGAAAGCAATGCGTTGAGGACAGCCCCGGCTTTGCATATCAAGTGATGGATGCTGAACTGGTCATAACCATTCAGGAGTGAAGTCTCAGTATTCAATAGGAGTCAAGCAAGTAAGTGGTGTTGAGTTGCTAGAGAAGGAATAACGAGTAAACCAAAAAATGTTACTGTGCTACCGTGTAAATCCAACTTGCATCCACATTTTTAATGTTCTGTGCAGTCTCCTTCTGTTAAGAGGTGCAGCAGAGCTTAAAGCTCAGTTGAGGGCAACAAGGATGATCAAAGTTATGGTATGTCTTTGATGTAATGACTTCTCAGGCTGTGAAAAAAAGATGATTGAAGGAGAGATGAAATCTCAAAAGTCTTGAGTTAAACTGAGGACTGGATAGGAAGTGATTTTTGCCTTTTTCCATGTAAGATGTAGAAGCCAGGTGCAAAAAACCCAACTGGTTCTTCATGTAGAAAATTTGAGGGTTTAGAGGATTAAAGCTAACAATCTTTATTTGATCTTTGGTCACAAGCCATTGTGACATACTATAGACTTACTGTCTACATTGCAAGGAGAGCACTGAATTTTAAAGTATCAAGGTGGTAGACATCTGCTTTGTTAATAACAAGTTATTGCTACTCCAGTTCAAAATTAATGTATATATTATGTATTATTAAACATCTTACAGCACAGTAGAAAACTAATTGAATTCTAATGATTTTGCTGTAGTGAATTTGAAACAAATTTAAATATAGTGCTACCTTTGGTTTTTAATGTTTTTCTTTTGCCTGTCTTAAAGGCTTTTGTAGTTTGTTTTTTTTGCGGTTTGATTATGCATTTCATTGTTGTTATGAAAATAGTCTGAATAAAAATCCTACTCATTGAGAAATGTTGCAATACATAGTTACTTGTACGAGTTCACACAGGGGATGCTGCTCTGATAGAGCTGAATGTTTCCTTCATCAGTTTAACCTGTGAGACTTCAATCAATTTTATGTTATACACTGTACAAAAGGTCCATCACTTTGAGGGAGGCAACTGATAATCAAGACCTGTGTTTAGTCTTTGCTTTACCGTCTAATCTTGGTGCTTTCAGTTGTCCACCTGGATAATATAAAAGATGAACCTTACTTTCCCTTGTAAAAGGACAGATGGAAGGAAAGCTCCGCTGAAGAGTTTATTGTAAGAAGTGAATCTTGCACGTGTCCTCGACATGCCACCTCAGCTAAAATTAAACATTGTTGCCTTGATTCAAGTAATGTAATCAGCAACTGGGTTAATAGCTTTTCTTCAGACACAGAATTTTTACAGTTGATGAGTTTCAAACCTTTACCTCAAGTGCTCCATCATCCAGCAGTGGCAGTGCTTGCTTACATGAACCACGGGCTTCCTTTTGCATATATATATTTATATATATATTTCTGCTGCTGTGTTAGCTTCATCTAATTCTTCTTTTAGAAAATCTGGTCTTACATGGAGTGATACCATCATCATTTACTTTTTGTGTTAAAAGATGTGTAAGAATGAGTTGTAATTGTAATTTTTTTCTACAGCTTTTAGCTCAGAAGATGAGTAAAGTACAAAATTATGAGAAGTGACCTTTTATCAAAGTCTAAAGCTGCCACTTCTGTCTGAGTCTTAATGAAAAAATGTAAGGCTGAAGTGAAATAAAGGAATTGCAATGTGTGGTCAGAGCTGGACACTGCCATCTCTTTACAGTATCTAACAAAACCAGTAAAACTGCTGTGATGTTTTTGCTCAGGCTTTTACAGGATCTGAGCAGAGGTACTAACCTGACTTTTATGACATAAAACATCAAAGTATTGAAGGAAATTAATGATTACTTACCTACTTCTCTGTAATGTGTGATGTGTAGTTAAAGGCCTTCTCTTTAGTGTACTCTTGTTATTTATGTGAAAGGGGTTTTATTATTTATATGAATATTTTCATAAACAAAAGAGGGTTTTATATGGCAGCATGCCGTTTACATGCCTTACATTTGTTATGTTCATGGTAGACTTGAAGTTTCTGGATTCTGTTGCCCTTCTATCATTAGTCTGCAAGACTGATTAAAGTTGCTCAGATTTAGCTTATAGGAAAAGATGACTTGAAAACCTAGTAACTGATGTAGCTGGAAGTTAAAGATATGCTTCTCAATGTAAAACCTCTTAAACCATAGGCAGTCTCAGTTATAGATACACTTTCATGTATTCTTGGCAGGCTATCGCTCTAGTTGCTGTGCTTGTGAGAGGATGAAAATGTACTTCATTTTCCTTTGTTTGATAACTTCTCCCCTTTTCTGTGCTTTAGTTACTTCATTTGAAATTCAAACATGTTGCCTACACACTGAGGCAGTATGATCCTGTCATATATTCTGGTATCTTTGGCTTGTCCTGTAATTTTGCTTCATAGGGTCTGTTTGTGTGAGCAAGCATTCTGTGTCAAAAGTTGTACTGATGGGTCTACAAATTAAAATTGAGACACAGTTCTCTTACTTTTCTTTAGTCAACTCAAATCATCCAAACGTACAACAGGAAAATGTGACTTTGTATCTTCCAACTACCTGTAAGTGAAGGGAGTTGTTCCTGGCACATCAGAGTGATCAAAGGCACCAGATGCTTCTGTGAGCTTCTCAGCATCAGGCTTCACTGATGTGGGCTTGATTGGTTCTGTTCCTTGATGAGGTGGTGTCACAGCATGTTATTGAAATGTGAAAAAACTGTTCCATTTGGTGATCCTGAAAAAAGTACTGTCTGCATCAGCAGACTTATAACCTATAGTTTTATTTGAGGATATTTAAGGTGTGTTATAGAGTCACAAGAGGCTCAGCTCTCTCTCTCTCTTGCTCTTTAATGCATGCTTCCTACTCTGAAGCAGCTAATTTATGGTTGCACACCACCTTTGTCTCACAGAGTGCTGCTGTGTTAGGTTGTCAGATGTTGATCATGTTTCTACTCTTGGTTGTTAATTGCATTAAGGCTTCAAAGTGTATAGAAGAACCTGGGCTACAGTTCTAACACCTATAGTTTATAGATTTCAGCACTAAGTTTGAAAAAAAAAGTTTCAGGTTGATCAATAAGAGCAATATTTGTTGACCCAGGGTCATTGGAATAAGGTCAGAGAGAGCTGTATTGACTTGTAGTCAGGGAAACAAATGCATAGTGACCGTGTTCACTTTAAGAGATTGTTAAAGATCTCTAACATTTTTAAGAGACCCTTTGATATCTTCTATTGCATGAAATTAATTCAGCTATTCCTGAATTAAGACAGCAACTGTCAATTTTAAAAAAATTATTTATATATCACTAAGTCTGTAGAAGGAAAATCTTTCCCAGGTGATGTGATATTTAATCTTGCCTTTTTAAGTATGCACAGTGAAACAAATGGCTGTCTTGATGCAGATGTACTATACCAGCAGAAAGGAGGCTAGATTTTCTTCACCCCCAAGTTGTCAGCACATGATGGGAGGAGAAATTAAATCTGCTACTCCCTAATACCCTAACCTCCCCTTCCTACCCATATTTATAAGTCTTTTAGTCTAGTATTCACAACCTCTTACCCTTTTCTTTAACTATTTGTGTCTGTTTGTTTCTTGTCCATTTCTGTAGTGATCCCAATTAATGTGAATGCATATTGCTTTGGGGTTTTGTCCTGAATTTTATACTCAACAGTTGTTTTGCAACAGATTTTTAACAAACTGTAAAATACCTCAGACATAAGGGAATTTGAATAGGGTTTTTCATAGGCTTTTGTTAAGATCTGTCTTTCATGAAGCTGAGAGGAATCTCTTGGGACTTTCCAGATAGACAAATATATTTTTAATTTCAAATGTGATGTGTGTAATTGCATACTAGTTGGGCAGAATGCATCTGTTGCTGCATGGGAGCGCACGAGTGATGTCAAGCTGCATTGCTAACCAGCCTGATGGTGCTGAAGAGGAGGTAGGCTCACATAAACTGTCTTAACTCCTTAGAATAGCAGAAAAGTATCCTGTTCCTCCTTCCTATTTGCAAGTTTCAGCAGCTAGCTAGGAGCAGGCAGAAGGCAGGGGCGCGGGAGCCTGTGGCTGGAAGCAGGTGGGAGGAGGCAACAGGAACTTCCCTTTTTGGCACCGCTTGAGCTGTTATATAGGCTCCATAAAATGCAATGAGTCGTACTCTTAAAATCCTTATGGATTTTCAAGAATTTACACCTTCTGAAGTCTGAACTTAAACTGTCACTAAAATTTAAAACCAGACACCTGTCTTTAAAGTAAAGTGGCGTCTACTTTCTTGTTCTTTTTCCATACATAAATGCAAGAGTTTGGAAAAGGCAAATGGAGAATAAAATAAAGTCTTGGTGAGACGCTGTGTGATATAAGGAATACCAGCTCTGTTTCTCTGGTTAGAGAATCCTGTTTGGGCAAAGCTGTGTCAGTCACACAGGTAACTGTCAGCCTTGAAAACTCTGCATTGAACTCTTGTGATTAACTTAATTCTGATAATTTGAAGGATGAACATCCCAGTGCAAATTTATTGTAATTAAGAAAAGGTGAAAGGGAATATATACAGTCTTATCTGATAGCTCCTCTGGAAGGAACACAAGCATAATTTCGTTTCAGTGCTGGATTGGGTAGAATGCACTCACTGGATGGTAGCTAAAGGGCAAGGGAGGAGATACTGCAAGACTGATTCCCCAGCAGAAATGACATCAATAAGGAGCAAATATTTGGGGGCTTCAGAAACATTTTGAGAAGCTTAAGAGTAGTATAAATGTGTTAGAGTCTAAGGAAGAAGAAAACTGTACTTGCGTTCTTCAAGATTTCCCATGCAAAATTCATCTGAGTATGTCCTCATGTATTAGTTATTGATCACTATGTGCTGGAGTGGGAAGGGATGTGGAGAAATATGCCTCAGTTTCAAAATGTTGCGTTGAAAACATCTGTTGAAGAGAATGAGAAAGGTCAAGTTAGTCCTAAATTTAATGGTACCAACAAATCTTTAGAAAAAAACTTTGAAATTAATTGCCTCATAATAAGGCAATTTAAGTTGTTGTCTTCTGTAATGTGCAATTATAAGGTTTAAGTCTGGTGTTATGCCTACAAACATTCACTTTGAGATTTTGTTGAGTTAGGAATTTTCTGCTTAACGTTTTGCAGCCCAAATACAATAGCAACAGTTGTAAGTGTGCACACATACCCCCAAGGAAAAATACTTACGCCTTGTTTAGATGTGAAAACAAGCAAAAACAAAACAAAAAAATTTAAAACAAATTAAAGAGCTTTGTAATACCGTAGAACTTTAATTCTGAATTCTGCAGCTGAGAGGCAGATGTAAGAACCAGGTGAGCGTTGGTTCCCTGAGGAGCTGATGTTAAAAAGGTGAGCCTCAACTCTCTGAGAACAGGCTCTGCCCTCAGCACCTTCTACCTCAACAGAACGTGCCCATCCAGTTTTCCAGATGGATGAAGCATTCAGATGGTTTCTTTCAGGTTTTGGAGGTTGTATGAAATATATTTGCAAAATAACTAGGTAACAGCACTGTTCATAGCCTACTTGTGGCTGCACCAACAGCTGCCCAGCAGAGCTGTTTGGCTGCTGATTTAAAAACAGATGTGGAACAAAACCATCCACTGCTGCCTTTCTCCTGCGCTTCACTTCCTTATCACTCTTATGAAAAACAACTGCCCCCGTCAGTTTTCTTAAAGGGCAATTTGAAGAAATCTGAGTGTTACACCTGAAGCTGGGAGGAGGGGATGGTGAGGTGGTGATGGGATGAGACATTTTTCACTTTCCAGACATTCTTTTCTCTAAAATTAAAAAATAGTGAGCACTAGTACCTACCTGTGTTGTTATGAGGATCTGAATTAATCCCGCTGTATCTAACTAATTATTGAATGCACAAGGCAAATGAGGCCAGAAGCTCAGGCCTTTTCTTAGCAAAGAGACTGGGTTGCAAAAGATAAGAGATTGTTTGTTTGTAAAATAAAACAGGCTAGTTTTTAAATAAGTGTTGCTTTTAAACCTGGAAGATGATCATAATCCTGTTGAAATTCACTTCAGGTTCCTACTACCTACAAAGCAGCATCCGCTGACTAGTTCCATCTGGAAAATGTGAAGCCTAAACATCAATAAGAGCAACACTCTCTGTTCTCAGGTACATGAAAATAAGACCTAGGGAAAAAATAAAACTCATTCAGTGGTTGTTTTTAGCTTCAGACCTCTATGGGTTATATACTTGGGCTTCTTTCTGCAAGCATGTGTACTAGACATTTAAACTTTGCTTTTATGTAAAAACAGATGCCAGCAGTGATCCCAGAAACTGGAACTTTCTTATGCGATAGGACTTTTTATAAAATAGCAGGAGTTAGTAACTCCTAGGTTGCTGCACTTCAAAATTCAATAGTAACATATTTTTGTACATTGTTGGAACAAGTAAGGATTGTATGTAATACTTGTAGCTGTTGTGAGCTCTTTCTTCAGAGCTTTGTAATTGTGGAAACAATGTTGTTGTCTTGGGGGGAAAAAACCCCATTCTCTTAGTTTTTGAAGATAGTAACTCTTTTAACCTTTTGCAGCTGTGCCATTTTAGATACTATGAAGAGACGTTGCACGAAACAGATGGTGGAGGGAAATGCTCGTGGTAAAAAAATGTGGAAATAAAATGCAGCAAGCAGTGTTGTCAGTTTGCTGAGGATTTGCCTGGGATTTAGTTTGGCAGAAGGTGTGCATTTGCCTGGTTGCCAGTGGTGCTTGTGTCTTTCTAGCAACAGTTGCCATCAACTTAAAAGTGTAGTAGTGGGGTCCAAGCTTTTAATGTTAAAGAAACATGCTTGAATCTATAAATGGTCATGTAACTTTATTTTGGAGTAGGAGAATGAAGAGCATGGTAAGAGCATAAAGATGTTGTTTATTTATTTTATTCTAATAAGTTTACTCCCATTTGACATATGTTCACCATTATTGGGTATAAATACAGTGAGAACTGAAATAACAGCGAAATAGTGATTCATACGAGAACGTGTACCATGACTTCCGTAAATCAAATCATGTTTTGGTTGAAGCCTGGTAGAAAGCATTGTTATAAAATCAGATATCTAAGGTTTTATCTGATTTCCAGTTAAATCGATAAGCCTAACTGATCCTAATGGAGTTTTGATTCTCACTCTGCCCATTTGCTGATGGGTTTCAAGGGACTTGATTTTCCTTCTGTCTCAATGTAAAAATTATTTCTGGCACTACCTTCTCATCCCACATCTGACTCTGCTGCCAAACACACAATTAGCAGCTTTGCCAGGACCCAGAGTGTGGCTTGGATGTGTGTT
>WEIS01084159.1:4586-22303 GCA_013389965.1 Todus mexicanus
TCACTGGTTGCAATAAAACACTAAGTTAACATAAATGTATTTTCATTTATGCTGTAAATTTACAGAAAGTTAATGAGCTTTCATTAACACCACCAGAGGGGGGGAAAAAAAGCCTGTTTAGGTTAGAATTAAAATTAAAACCCACAATTGCACTATGCAGCTACTCCAGCACTCCCCATCCTCCCTGGGTAAGTGCAGGAAGACAAATTCGCACCACTCACAAATCACCATGTCCAGGCATCAATTACAGACAAAGATTTTTTGCTCAGCATGCAGAAGTGTTCTGCACATAGAGGAGGATATTATTTACCAGAAAAAAAGACATGAACCTTGAAATGAATAAAAAGCTTGACAAATAAGGAATAGGTTCAAAGAATACAGTAGTAAACAACACTAGACTTCAAGACAGTGGTTAAAGAAATTAAACTAACAGTAAACAAGTGCAAAGAGAAGGATATTTTATGATTAAATACATCATACCAGTCTAAATCATAACGACTCAATAGGTTTTTTTGAGGGGAAATCGAAGGCTATAACAAAATTCATGAAAGTTAATATAGATTTAAAAAGAATAATTAAAATAAAATAAAATCAATTCTGAAATTAGAAGTGGAAGTAACCAAATCATTGCAATTCTTAAAGATTTGTAGGAAAATGCTATAGCTACTCAAAAGACAAAGAAAAAGCTAACACGAACTATTCTCTCAGAAAAGAAAACTAAAGAAGCACTTACCCAAGAAAAACAAATATAATTTCAAGAAACCAAACGTGACACTGATTTCCTGTTGCTCTAAATCCAGTTATTAGGTCACTCAGCAAATATATTCTTCCTTTTTTTAAATCCCAAGCATCTTACTCAGCACAACCTCAAAATTCCTTTCGCTAATAATACCACTGCTGCAACCCACTACTGCCTGACAGATCATGCTCACAAAGGTTATGAAACAAAAACTGAAGTGTTGAGTTGGGGGACAGATCTAGCAAGATACCCACATGTACTTGAATTTGGTGCAGTCTTATCTTCATTACCAATCTACAAGAGGGAGCAAACAGCATTACAGTCAAATTCAGAGACAATATTTCAGTAAGAGGCGGAGTGAAACTCTTTTTATTTAGATTGATTTTTGGTTACGACTTTTCCTATTGAGATATGTTTTAGAAAGTCTATTTCTTACTAGTAATTACAAAGCTATATTAAGGCCTATCATTTTCAAATGTAGAACACGTTTACTTACTGAAAGACGATCACACTAATTTATCAATTGTTCAATCACGTGATTAGGCAGAACAGAATCACAGTGTATCATACTGCATCAGCAGCCTGTTCTGCAAGTGCACTGAGATTATTTTCTTCAAATTCTTTGAGAAAAGCTAAGTACTTTCTTCCCTATCATCTGCAGATTAGTACACTTACAGTGTACTAACTAGAAACAATCAGACCTCTTTTATACAAGAAATAAATTTTTAAAGCTAAGGAACACGCTCAGTTCCCTTATTAAGAAGAATTTGTAAAACTGTGTTTGGAATGCAAATTTTCATTAAGAAATTATTTAAATAATAATTTTAGATAATTATTGCTTAAAATCAGAAATTAGTAACCCTTTAGAAAGCCTTACAAGCAGGAATCTGTTGTGTGGTACACTAGATGGGTAAAATTAAAACGGATGGCCTGATGGCTTAAGTAATGAGAGCCAAACAGGAGACCTGAATGACAACCAGAATAGATAACAACAGAAGTCTACGTTTCATTTTATCTGCATTATTATTGAACTGCAAGACTGTTTCTCCCTTTAAGCAAACATACATTTAGAACAACTGCAATGCCTCTCCCTAAATAACAGCAGCTATATATTAAGTGTCGTAAAGCTTGTACAATTACAATGTATTGATGACGTATTTTATCTTTCCATAGGAACAGCTGATTCACAGTAGACAAAGGCTTGTGGACGTCTATCAGCAGAGACTAGTAATACAAAGAAAGATAAGAACAAGTAAGAAATACTCCTTTAGACAATCAATAAGGAACAGGAATGATTCATGAGCAAGAAGAGTTACTCCTAATCAGTCTTTTCTAAATCTCATTTCCAGGGTTTTGCAACTTCACAACTGACTTACTAGTCTGTTAAGCTAACATACAACCAAGTTAAAATAGGAAGCCTCTATTAAAAACTCACCTTCATTGTTTTCCAGGACTGCCTTTTCACCCTCCAGTTTGGTTTTACCATATAAATTCAGGGGATTTGGTACATCAGTCTCTTTATAAGGAGGGCTTGTTCCATCAAATACATAGTCTGTACTGATGTAGATCAGAAATGCTCCAACTCCAGCTACAAAGAAAATGTTTAAACATAGTCTATTTTAATTGATGCCTTGTTTGAAATCCCAATAAACCTTTAAACACATCTCCAAAGCTCCTCATAATCTAGCCCCATTCATGCTTTTTCTGTTCACCGATCCTTCACAGATGTGTGTGGCCCTTACAGAAAACGGATCAACAGGACACTGCGCGCAGAAAAGATATCCAGCACTTGGACTTATTTGCATTTAGTTGCATTTATGTCCCTGTATAAATAAATGCAGTATTTTAACAAGAAACCAAATCCATTAGATGGTCTCCTTACCTGCCTCTTTTGCTAAGTTCCCGGAAGCAGCCACATTGAGCTGAGAGGCAATATCTGGTTGGCTTTCTACAACATCTGGCCTTCTCTCAGCAGCACAATGCACTATAACATGAGGCTGGAAATTAAAGACTAGTTTTAAACAACAAACATTGTCAAGGGATTGCAGTCGCGCTCTAACTCGAGCAATGAACTCCCTCAGGCAAAAATGCCTTTCATTAAGTTGTGAAAAATAATAAAAGTAGTAGTAATCACGGCATTCTGAGGAACACATTCTACTTTGGAATAAAATAGAACCGCCCTGCTTCAAGATACCAAAAAACCTGATCATTAATTTCGCAACTATGACCTTCATTAGCTCCGACTTTACAGCAAAATCAAATTGTTGTTTGAGTTTTTTAAACTCTGTATCATAACATAAAGCATCATAATGTATTATCTATATATCCCACACACAGTAGTACGCAAAATTGTTAGATAAGGCTTATTTGACATATGCAGACTATTACGAAGATATTTAAAGCCATTTTACAGAACGGCACCCTGTGTAAATTATTTCAGGATTGGTATGTTATCCTTGCAAGTTCCACCGAAAAAAGTGACCTTCCTACAGCACTGCAGGCTAGATATAGTCACCGCTGTCACATTCAAGTATTCTGCAATTTTAAAGGAACTGCTTTATGATATTATGCCAATAACTTGCATTTATCTTTCTTTCAGCTACCAATGCAAGTGTGCTGACACATACAGCCGTTACCTGCAGCCGATCTATGGGATGATAGCAAAGTTCAGGTGTTTATCTGCAGAGCAAACCTACATTCCAGATGTGGCACAGAAGGCAGCCGTTGATTTTTCAAAGCTCTGCCAAAGCATTAGCCCTGCTAAAGCCACATGAGCTTAGTATCAGAACAGCACTATCAACCACTTATTGGATGTATATAGAGTACCCTGTCCGTTTACTTCACACGCCAGAACCTTACCTGAAAATCATGGATAATGTCATGAACTGCAATAGAGTCCAGAAGATTAATCTGCTCAAATCTGGGCTGAGCTCTCCTGTATCCACAACCAACCGCATTCCAATTATTTTCACTGAAATCTTTAAACACAGCTCTGCCAAGAAGTCCCGTAGCACCGGTGATCAAAACTCGCCTACTGGGAACATGAATATCTTCCTAGGCAAATGAGAACAGAAAAAGCTTTCTTTTCTAATATTATTTACTACTTTTTTTTTTCTTTAAAAGTATCCAAGGCTACTGTATTAAGTAGCTTTTCCCGCCGCGAGTGTTTTGTAGTGTCTTATGAAACAAACATCTGAGAGCCCCAATACTGTACCTAATCAAATGCTTAAACATATTTTGGAAGATAATGAAAACCAAACTTATGTGGGAAACTCTTATTTCCACAACAAGTGGAGAAACCAAACCAAACCACTAATGACAACAGAATTTTAAGTTCATTCAAAATATGACAACTTCACGCAATTTGAAATGAGGGAAATAACTTATTTTGAAAATGGATCCCAAATATGTAACGTTTAGAGTCCACATACTGCAACAAATAATTTTTGACAGACTGTGGCCGTTCCAGGCTGCAGCAATATAATACAGCCCACTGTGGGCCAGCCTGCAATAGCTCTAAGAATTGAAGACTTGAATTTTATTATTAAACAGAACAGTAACATCATAATTCAACACAATAATCTAACAGTAAGTAAAACCAAGATACAGCTCAGTTTTACAAAATGCATCTGAAAGTGATTCGATATTTTGAACTCTGTGTACAACACCAAGTTTTACTTCAGCTACCACACATTTCAGTGCTTGAGACAGTCGCGTACATCATTTCACACTGGTCATTCCTCTCCACCAATGACTAAACCATCCAGTTTTCAAGACAGCAAACCTAAAAATCATGTCTGTCCGTGGGCAATCTTTATTTTCGATTTATGCTTTCCTTCTGCATGTATCACGAACAAGAGCCTACTAAAAACCAAAATAAAAGCATATGCTTACATGCCAGTACAGAATAAAACTTCAGGTGTGCAGAAACTGTTAAGTCTTGGATTTCCCGACCACTTTATACACAAGCATAATTCGTGATAATTTTGTAAATGCTCTCTACTGTGCAATTCAAATAGCCCAGTCACTTCCGAGCATACTTAGATTTTCAGTATTGTAACAGAATACTAGTTTTTGATTGCAGCACAGGAAGCAACAGAAATCGCTACCAAATTGCTGTCTTTCACCCTCACAGTCAAAAAGCTTTTGTTCAGTGAGGGCACATGCAGAGGTGCATTACGGAAACAGCCTATCCCAAAACAATTGTTTCAAGTTCCCAGCACAGGTGATGTGTTTTCCTCAACGATAAATCTACAGACAAAGAATGACTTACTCCCATCAGTACTGGGTGAAAGTTAATAATTTATACCCGGACAGTTTACTGGAAATGACAAGCTATAGCAAGTCATGCTTTAAAAAGTTACCTATATCTTTACAGTCAATTTGACCTCAAAACACAAGTTTGTACTTTTTATCTTAGCAAAGTCTGGACAGAGCATCACAGGACAGATTATCCATGCTTCTACAGCCAGAGGGTACCTGCCAATAACTATCAAAGTTTTGTTGCAGAAAACACAGTTGAAAGGTTCTCTAAAAATGTCACAGAATGTCTTTAATAAGTAGAAAGTGACCAACACAAAAACCTGCATCATTTGTAAAATCTGGCATTTTTAAGCATCATTTATCTAAGGCTTTGTATTCTACGCATCATAAAAAGATGCCACATTAGCAGCACAGCTTGAACTAAGTGCAATCACAACTTTCACCAGTACAAGCACAGCTTGCATCCTGTTGCTTGTCTGCAAGACTAATTGCAGTCACTTGCTTCTGAGAAACCAGGTGACAGATGTTTCCCATAAATTCAACACAAAGGACTGCCCCTTTAAAGACATTTCACCTTGCCAGAAGTTAAACATTCTGGTAATATCAAACCTGCAGAGATTAACTCTTTCCCTGTATGTTGCTTTGCTCCTTCACAGAATGTCACCCAGCTGCAACAGTGTTTCTGTCTCAGAAACTACAAAGGACCTCCAAGGTTTAATGTTCCCACCAGAGCCATCTGCAGATGCTCCCTCAAACTTGCAGAAGCTCCTGCTGTTGCCTCATGGCTGCCCACACACAGACAAGTGTATCAACTACATCGCCTTTAATACTTCACCAAGCTAATAAACGTCATTGCTGTTAGTTGCTTTGTCTTACAAGGATGGTCCTCTAGAAGAGAAGGTGGTAAAAATCTCTACCTGCTACCTCGTAGTATCAGTACTCAGCTGAAACCACATATAGTGTGGCATATTCTTTTCGACTTCTATTAATTTACATACTTTCTTCAGTATGGCTGGAGTACTAATAATGTCATGCAATTAAAAGATAAAACTGTTCTTAACTGTTATCCTAACAAGCTAGAAAGCATACCTAGAACTTGCGGTAATTTTATAGACAATTACTGTAGTGTAAAGAATAAAAGACACTCTAGAATTTAAATGTTCTCCTTTAGCCTGCAAGTTGTACAGGCTTAAATGCAAGTTCTTGTTCAGATAAACCTATGTGATAACAAAGCTTTCACATGTATTTCTCAACTCAGAGGCAATCATATTCAGCCACTCAACAACCAGTTTTGAATACTGCTACTTAAATGCACAGCCTCAAGCTGCATAATACGGCACTTATTTTCATTTTGCTTTACTTGATGTTCACTACTCACTGAAAGCTAATCTAAGAATTGTACTTAGCAGTCTCCTTCACATAGAAGTATGTAAGAAACAAGGTAAGATTAAACAATACCACTGGTGAGACCTAAGATTACTCTGTAGACAACAACAAAATACACAAGAAGACTATAATTTACAGAAATGATGCATTTCAACATGAAACCCCAAATATAATACTTTTTCGACTTTATCTAAAAATTGAACTTTACAAAATCATGAGGAGCTCAAAAATATCAATCTGAACACCCACTAAAGACTAAATCTACCAGGATAACGCAGACTTGCAAAATAACACGATGACAAAAAAAGTCACTACAGAGAAGTCACTACGAGACCGAGCTCTTCAGCTTCGACATCACCTGCAGTAACAAAAAGCAAAATAAGAACCAACGGGCTTTCTTAACGTCAGGGACTGACAAGTGAATCCACACTGACGTTGAAAAGAAAGTTGTTAAGCGTTTCCCTTAGCAGTCAAATCCTGCTGCAGCGGTTAAAAGCTCCACCTGTTGAACATGACTGGTAACAACACGCGGCAACAGAAAATAACACGCCTATCAAAGTATCGATCTGGGAACTCCTGCTCGGTGCTCCCTGGTACAGACGAGTCTTCCCGGTGCAACAGGGCGGCTAAAATTAAGCGGCTTACCAAAGAACTGCACTTAGCGGACAGGCCTGTTGCAGTGCACACACCTTCGCGGCGAGCGCCGTAAGGGCAGCGGGAGGAGCCGGGAGCTCGGCCAGGTCTGCAGAGCTGACGGGTGAGCCCCGCAGCGAAGGGAAGGGAAATGAAGGCGCTCCAACAGGAAGCGGCCACGGACCGAGCGGCAGCGCCCGGCCGCGCTGCCCCCTGCGCCGCCGCCCCGCCCTCCCNGCCGGACAGGGGCCTTAAAGGGGCCGCGCAGGGCTGTGGAGCGCGGCGGCGCGCGGAGGGCTGGCACGTGAGCCCAGCGCTGCGGCCGGGCCGAGCGCGCGAGAGGCTGCGGCAGGGACGCGGGAGCTGCGGCTGCTCCGTCCCGAGCTCGGGGGCCGCGGCTCCCCCGGCTACAGGCAGCGCCGCAGCGGAATCGGAGGGGTTCTAGAGGTTTAACCTTACGAAGTTTGTGTAGTGAAACTCAGGTCTCGCATTTGTATAAAAAGAGCAGGTCCTGCCGTTTAGCAGAGAAACCACAAAGCCCCTTCTGGAGCTGCTAACGGACACCGTTAATGCAGCTCTGACACACACATTCAGTAGCCATTACTTTTCATTCCAGAAGGGTGGAAATCAATGTGCATTTTCCAAGTGCTTTTATCTACAGGCTTTACTTAGAGGAGCACTTCCTCACAGAAAGGGTTATAAAACACGGGAACGGGCTGCCCAGGGAGGGGGTGGAGTCACCATCCCTGGAGGTGTTTAAGAACAGATTGGATGCTGCACTCAGTGGCCTGGGTTAGCTGATGTGGTGGTGGTAGGTCATAGGCTGGACTCGATGAGCTCAGGTCTTTTCCAGCCTTAATTGTTCTGTGATTCTGTGATTTACATAAAAGTGACTGGTAAACGCCACAGAAAAGGGGGGCTGCCTGTGAGGAAACAGTCACTGATCATAGTCCTCGTCATCAGTTTATCCTTAATTTTTTTTTTCAAAATTCATTTTTCTTAATTAACACGGGTCTATATACAAAGCTTTGTACTGTGATAGATCTGACCCCCACAAAGGCAAAGACTACATGCGTGACACTGCTTTAGCAACAGGACTAAGGTTAAATAGGTAGGAACTGGTAGCCAAGACCTGTTTTAGCTACATTCAGATTTATCTCTGCATGTGACAGTTATTTCAGCTTGAATTGATTAAAACAGAATTGGTAGTCAAGCAAGAAAACCAGCTGATACTACTGGAATTAATACACAGTTAAAGAGAAATCAGAAAATCTACTGAAAATTGAATAGGATCATATTTACACGACAAACAAGCATACATATATAAACCACTTTAGCCAGTTTCTGCCTCTGTGGAATACAGATGCTTTATTTTGCCTTGTGATAAGCTATGGACATTTAATTAACCTTAGAATTCTATTTTAAAATATCTGTAATTCATAACTTGAAATTCAGGAGATAAATCTACAAAAAAATACAAAACTGCTCAGCAGCACTCAGGTGACAACTCCCCGCACATCTCACGTCACACCCCTTCCTCCTGGCACAGACCAGAAGGGCTCACTGTACATCTGAACAGAAACAATGACAACAGGGTGTCCTCCAGGCAAAGTGGAAAATAGAGGAAGCATTAACACCGGAGTCTCAAGATAGAACCAGAAATTGGCCTGTAAGATATCTTCACTTTGTCACCAGTATAACAGTTAAAAAACCTACATGTAATTAATTTATAACAGAAGAAAGTGGGGTTTTCCTCAAATATTTACATAGAATTCAGTAGCATTCTAGCTTGTATTTTCAATTTTGTTATTATGAATACATTCACTTTGTGAAACACTGATTTCAGGGAATAGATAATATAGTCCAATATCACAGTCATTTAAGCAGAACACATCACTGGGTGACTAAATGTACCACTCCTTAAATTAACATTTCAGAATAATTTGTAGAGACTAAAGTGTAATTAAGTCTCTCCTCCCATCTCCTTTTCCCTCGATTCCATAACAGAAGTGTGGCAGCAAGCTATTAATGCAAATACCCAGAGCCTTACCTGCTCCATTTCCAGCAGCATTTCAGGTACTGCCTCTAACTCGGGGAGGCATTATCAGCCTAGCTAAGTGTTGCAGTTCCATTGCACATTTGTCCCTTTGTCTGCTGTTGCCCCAGAGAGCACATGGAATGAAAGAAGCAACAGCTCTATTGACCTTTGAAACCAAAACGCTAATCCAAGCCCTGTATCAGACGTGGCTCTGAATCCTGTTAAGCTTTTGTTTTATTCCCAGTGGTACCATTTAAGCAGCTCAGTATGAACTTGAATTTTTACTTCATAAGAGCCAGCATGTGCAAGTGGAGCCATTGTGTGCATAAAATTTATTCAAAGCACTGGCACTGAGCCTTACATAGTTTTCCTTTTATAGGAAACAGGAGGAGGGCTCTAATTAGGTCAGCCAGATTGAGGATTTTAGCAGCTCTTCACATTATATTTAAGCACAATCCAAACCAGATCCTGCTACAATACGGAGATGGATGCTCAGAGAAACATATTCATGTTAAATTCCAATAAAAAAAATCCTGTCTCTTCCACAACGTGAAGTAACTGATTCCTGCCATGAATTGAGCTTTCAGTATCAAGGTTTCAGTTTTTAGTATGTATTTAATATATATTTCATGTATTAATATGTATTTCACACATGCGTGGAACTGGCAAAAACCACTTAGACTGAAGGTGACAAAGCACACAAAATTTGCCCTTCTCTCCCCAGTCTGCTTCATATTATTTACCTATTTTTCAAAGCTAAACAAAAACCCCCAACATTACTAGCAAAACTGCCAATTAAGCTAGAAAATTTTCCAAACGCTGTATCAAAAAAGCAGGTCGCTATCAGAAAAGCTTAGTCTTGTGATGTCTGCAGTATTTTGTTTCACTTAGTATACGCTCAGCCTTTGAGAAACTCTGGCCAACTAGATGCGGGACCTGTCAAATGCCAAAAATAAAATGCAGCTACAAAAAAGAAAAAATGTATTTTAACCCAGTGTCACCATTTTGTGATAAATATGATTATGATTCACGTCAGAGAAAGAATAATAAGGTTTTAACAAGTTGATATACTTCTATAGATGGTATTTTAAAGTTCAGATAATAAAGATAAGTCATAGGCTAAGTTATTTTAAGTATTGACTTTCACTAAGGATGGATGTAACACAAATGTGTCCGGTTCACAGTGGGGGGAAAAAGACCTGAAGATGATTGGGCGATGCCCTTACCGGAGGAGAAAGGCGATGGCATCACCCCCTGAAAGATCCACCTGGAGACAGCAAGATGGAGGGGGGACTGCACCCCCAGGCGACCGCCCTCGGGATCCATAGATGAAGAAGAAGAGGCGGCGCTGGGGCAGAGAGTCATTGACTATGTGTAGTAAGAATGTATACAAACTGGTACAATGCTGTGGTTGATCGTGCCTCTGGCTACGCTCGCTAAGCACCCAGCGCTCTGCTTCTCCTTTTGCTTATTCTATTCCCTATTAGTTTTCTCTTCATAAATTAATTGGATTTGCACATTTATAACAACTTCCATGTTTGGAGTTTTGAGGAACCTTCTGTTAACATTCACTTGCCCTAATCTCTCTTGAGAGCCTCATTTACATTTTAAAAACCATTCAGCTAGGGATGCTTTTCATTTTTGTAGTGTGAAGGTTTTTCCATCAGACTGGCTTTCTGGTTTATGAATACAGATTTTGCCTTAAAGATCCCCATGTGAGTAGAACAGCACAGCAAGCGTGCCAATTTTGCTGTACTAGAGTTTTTCATGCATGGTTGCTCGGCTGTAGAATGTTCCTTCTTCCATTTTCAGTTGTTCACAGAATCCCCCCCAACATCCCACTGCTTTTTCCCCTGCTGCTCACTAGATGGAGTTCAATCAACTGCTCATTTTGCACCCACTGACCAGTGGATACACAGGCTGTGTAACATCAGCATTTCTAGGGAAACCATGTTCTCAGCAAATGAGTCAAGCTAATAGACATTTCCTCTACAGCCTTCTTTTACCCCATTTACATCCTTCAGACAAGGAAACGTCTTCTCCACAAGGAGAGAGAACTCCAGTATTTACATATTTCAGGAACTTCCTTTTTAAATTATGCCTCTCAACACTTCAGACAAACTGCTAAATTGAACACAAAGTGTTTCTCAATTCCAACACCTGAAGTTAACGCTCATCCTCCATCTTCAGAAGTTGAAGTAATCCAGCAAATACACAGAAATTACATTAACAGGCAAGACCAAGCCATTTCTTTCCTTGGACTTCATATGCATTTTTGGTATCTCATTACCTAGGTATTATCAATTCTCTGTAAGCTTACAATGTCAGTATAAATGTCAAGATATTCAACATGTTAAGCTTCATGTGCTGTCTCCCTGCAGCACTATATGCAGGATATTAGTAGATACCATAGTGTGAGAAAAACAAGTATGTTAGTGGGAAAAATACCAAGGACTCTCCAAGGTCAGTGTGCTCCCACATATGGTATTTGGTTTAAGCAACAGATTTAGGTAATAGGCTAAGTTGTTCTGAGTATTGGCTACTGTATCTATAGGGGTTGCTGGGCAAACGTAACAGACTTGTAGTGGTGGCAAAAAGAACGAGTAAGATGATGGGACAATGCCCTGCAGCTGAGAGAGGAAAGATGACTTCACCTAGAAACTGCAGAGAAGAGCGATGACTTCATCCCTAGAACTACTGAAGAGTGATGACTTCCTCTCCAGAATGACTGGAGAGGACCCTTATAAGAAGAAAGAAAGGCGGGGCTTGGGCAGGGAGTGCTTGAATATATGTAACAGGAGGTTATAGAAACTTGTACTATGTTGCAGTCAGACATGCCTCTGGCAGCTACAGCTAAGCACCCAAGCGCTTTTTCCTTTTGCCTTATTCACTTCCCTATTCAAGTTTTCTTTGATAAACTAATTGGGCTTGGTCATTTATAACAATAGCAAGCACAGAGTTCCACCTTTCACTTAAGTTCCAATATTTACTTCTGTACTAAGAGAAATTCACAGGAATCAAGAACATATGGGATTTGCTGGTTGTAAGTGTTGTACAAGTCAGCCAAAGAATTTCTGTAAGATTAGAGAATACACGAATTTGACACAAGACTGACACTTGACCTTGTTATGGAGATTCAAGACTAGGTCAAGATTAGGTCAATTACACTATGTAATTAGATTTTGGTTTTCATCCCTGTTTTTTGAAGGAAATAGACAATTTAATTTAGTATTTTTATTGTGCTAAAACATCCTTAATTTTAGATGCAGTTAAACAGATTGTTTCCACCTTGACAAAATTCAAGTCTATACAATGAGTGTGTGCACAGCAGGTATTCTCCCACCCAGTTAAGACAAGTTCTGTTGTTATTCCCCTCTGCATAGCATTGATCAACTACAGCTGGCCACAAAGATATGACAATTTAAGAGTACAGTGGGCATAGGGTTCAGAAAACAGACGTTTCTCTTAAGCCACAGCATGTAAGCATTTAGGTAAATGCAGTCAATTTGAGTTTGACCTGAAAAATCATCTTCTGAAGATTAACAGCTGCAATATCTAGCCCCAGGATGTCAATTAGCATGTCCTGAATATAGGTCCCACTAAGAATATCAAAACTATACAGTCCAGTTTCCTACACTGGTTCTGTATTATGTAGGCCACAGGAAAAAGGATCTCTTGGCAGCATTACTGATACTGGTATTGAAGCAAAATTAATTTAACGTAAAATTGTATACATGAGATAGATACAAAAAAAAAAAAGTCATTCATTAAATCAGATTTCATTTGTCACCCTTATTCTCCACAGCTTATTAAGCTGCTCTGTCAAAAAACAAACTAAGCCACTTCAGCATACAAAAAAAAGTGAAGCAGTGAGTATTTTTTGGAGTTCAAGAGCACAGCAATGTTACCTGCGATCTCAAACAGACAGTCACCTAACGGCGTCTCACAGTATAACCAAGCACAGTTTAATTAGACGTCTATAACATTAGACCATTTTTCTACTTCTATTAATTTGTATTATATACAGCATCCAAGTTTACCTTGAACAAGGAGTCTGTCAAAGTCTTCTGTAGTACACAAATTTATTGGTGATTTATAAAATTTTTCTTAAGAGATTAAATTTTGGTTTTATTACCTGCAATGGAAAAACATTAACTAAGCCTGTGTTTTTCACAAATGCTCCTGTCAATTGAGTAATTGTCTGCTTGGAGGAGGAAGGTTCTACACTCCCCATAACAGACAAGTCAGAATTTCTAGCCTTAGAACATACTGAAAGACGAAGGTCTGGTTGAGATCTATACCCTCCCCACACTCCTTCCTACATTGCTTCCCTTCACATGCCCCTATGCTTTTGCCATCTTCCCATCCACTCCACATTCATCTGCATTCCTTTTGCATCTTACTTCTACACCTACAGCAGCATAATGTCCCGACTGGCAGCAGCTGAAGAACCAAGCCTCAAACCTCTGGCTAAGCCACATGTCCCCCTAGGCCCCGTGCAGGACAACTTGCCGCCTGATCAGCTGTCACAGGCAAGCTCTGGGACAGAAGGAAGAGCGTAGGTGATAGTAGCAAAGCTAAGTGCACATCTTTCGAGACCATGCAAACCAGCTGATTCTCTGTAACCCATCCCTTCCTCTTCCCCTACTATCACGCACACTTGCTGTTGTCTGACCTGACACACCAGCTGCTTAGGTCACATGATAAGAAACTGGGTTGGAAAGCTCAACAGCAAACTGGAAGCACCTCACTGATGCAGCCTTCCAACATCTGCTGTGGATTCTCCTTCCTCCCCAAAATGCAGCAGCCTATAATGTCGTACCTTTAATTGGTACAAGGACATGGTTAAATCAATATGTAAAACTTACCTTCTTTAAGAGGAGTTTTTGGAGGAATATTTTCCTTGCTATCATGCTGGAAGGCTTTGGAAGGATCAAAACGCCTAATGCCCTGAATTGCATATACTTTCTCCTGAAGATCTCTGCTGGTTTTCTTTTCTTTTGCTAGCAATGCACGCAGCTTTGAGACATCCTAAAGAAAATGTTATACTTGGAAGTTAGATTAAGAACAGAAGAAAAGCCTGCTTCATCATTTACTGAAGCAGCCCTTTTAAATAATGCTAACCACAACCATTCACAAGTATTGGTGGTGTTAAAAACAACAAAACCAAACGTACAGTGGTGCTGGTTTCTCTACACCTGTATAATTGCTGTGTAACAGCACTAAACAGTATGATAGCCCAAAACTTCTAGGTGCTACTTTCAGCCGCTATTTTATTAAGTCTAGAATCTCCAAAAGAGGTAAGAAAAAACCAAATTAAAAGTAGGGACAATTATTTGCACTAGCGATCCCTCTGTGTATCATATAATCAGTTGAAACAAAAACAGATTCTCTTGGTGGTTTTGGAGGCCAGTGGTTTGTTCTAATCCAGCTCATGCACGTAATTAAGCAGCATAAAAAGCAAATAGCTTACAGGATTAGTCTATGAATATTTAGAGCAACACAGACATCAAGGAGATGAGTTCCAGATTTCTAACTGTTCGTTTCACAAACCTGCTTCATCTGAGTATTCTCTTCCTTCAGTTTCATAACATGCTTGATTTTTTGTTTCTGGTTCTGGTGGCCAAGCAGTTTAGCATATGCATCACTTAGTTTATTCAGTTCTTCTTGGGCTGCACCATGCTCATTTAAGAGCACGTTCTTCTCTGCTTCATATGCATCTAGTTGTTGCTGAAATACATATTGAACCTTTCAGAAATCTTTAAAGAAAACATAGCTTTCTAGTGAACTGAAACCTACAAAGATTTGTCTGGGACAGGGAATAGCTCGCTCATGGGAGAGTAGCTTAGGAAACCATTGCAGGAAGAATAGAACTTGAGTCAGCTGCACGTCTTACATCAGATACTAATAAGCACTTATTTTGTAACACACCTGAAAAGGCTTAGTTTTGTTATATAATTCTTCATATAGATTATGCCAGGTCTTTATCTCTTCTTTTAAGCTAGAGACCACATCTTCATTTATGGTTTTCCTAAAAAACAAGAAGTAGAGTTTTATTATGTTCATTGTTAGCTCTCGACACTTCCTCATGCTAAAACTTCAGAGTGTTGTAATATGCAGGTTTATTTTGAGAAAGGTCACCTTGATCTTTCCACTTCAAGTTGAGTTTTCAGATCTTCAGTTTGCTCTTTCAGTTTTTCCTGAAGTTGAATCATTTGTGCAAGGCAAGCCTGTTTTGTTCTCTCTGTTTCTGCTTCTTTTAGTGCAAGCTTTGTCTGGACTTCTAAAAGCATCCTGAGGAAAATATTATCCATCCTTAGTGAACTCTAAGGTTTGTCAGTATTTTACACTACTTTAAATCTGAGAACAAGTAACCATGATTTAAAAGCGGTTAGAACTGAAATAAAGGTTTGCAAAAGCAGTGCTACAAAAGCACAACAATACGGAAAGCAATCAAGTTCAAGATGCACAATATTTTAAATTTCTCCTATGAGGAAACAAGCAGTGCTTCTGAAGCAAGAGAAGATCATGTTTCTTATTTATGACTGTTTAATGACAATGGCTTTTCATGGGAGATACTTCAGCAGTTAGACTTCACATGCAGAGGTTTGTTTAAGCAGAAACCACTCAAGACTGTTCAAGTGTGGATGTACTCAAGGGTTTAAAAACTCTACACCTGAAAGCATTGCCTTCCCTCTCCAACCTCAGCCCCTCACCTGGGTGGAGACTAAATCCCTTCCCTGCCACACTCAACCAGCAAATAAAACAGAAAACTCTTCAGGTGGTTTTCTTTTACCAGCTCTTATGGAAACTGGAGGCAGTATTAAGCAGGTGGGGAGGAAAGAAAGGGTAACACCTTAAGCAGCACAAGTTTTAAAATAAGCTGGGGTAAGCAGTAATCATCCTTTGGACAGCCTTACTATTCTGGCTATGGGTGAACTAGATAGCAAAAGCATTCCAAAACTTTAGAGGCATTTTACACATCAACAAAGAGATAAGAGTTGAGAAGATCAGAAGCGGCCAAAACAGCATTGTAATGCCATTGAATAAGTAACTTCTCCACAAAGAACAGTTAAAAGTCCGAGCATAGTTGTTGATTTACTTCCAGCTTCAACTTCAGAAGCTAGCTAAGAACTACATGAAAAGAAATGCGGAAGGAAATCTTCCAGCATGCACACAATATATTCCGTAATTCAGCTCATGTATAGGCAGTTACCACAGGTGCCCAGTCCAGGTGATTGTACACCGAGACCTTTTTAGACCGAACTCCCCCACTTTCTCAATTAATTAGTTGCCCACAGCAAGGGATTTTCTTGTGCCCTGTACTGAACTGGAAGAACAGACACCTCTAAGCTTCTGTTAGTCAAAGAAATATGTCCTTTGCTGGCTAAGGCAACTTCTTAGGTGCTACTAATCAGCTACACTATGGTGCTTCATATTAGGCAGAGAGGGGACCTCTGTTTACCTCACCAGTGTGGCAATTCGTGGATGGTTAGTTGTCATCTGCTTGTGACCAGAAATTGAAGTGACATTCAGAGTCACTTAATGAGTTCTGCATTAAGTATTTCTCTGCCCCTACGGACCTTGCTTGTGGAGTAGTCACTGTAAGTGATATTTATGATAAAGACAGTACTTCAACATAATTCAGTTAAGTACTTTCCTTTTCCTTTATGTTCCACATAAAAGTCAAAGCACTTGATTGAACAGACCAGTTCTCTAATACACACAAGCTTAATAAATTGTGTCTGTCAGTATTTTCAACCCCTTGCACTGGGAAAAAGAAAAAAATCAGTATTTGGTCTAAGCTTAAGTTTCATCTGGTAGAGCACCATGTTAAGTTCAGATTAAAGTGGTGAGCCTTAGCCAGCATTCTTTAGCTTAAGGAAAACTTTGTCTAGTACCTTGCACATTCTTCTTTGGCTTTATTTTTACTGTATTCTGCTTCCTGAAGCAGCTGTAGATTATCTTGGCCTATTTTTTCTAGGTTGGCAACAACTTCTTGCAGAGAAGTGTTCTCCAGTTTAAGATTGCTTATTTCTTCAGCTATTGTCGTCTTGTAGCTGGTATTAAAATGCAAATAAGAAAAATCCCCTTACTTCAGGCAAAATACAGATTGACATGTTCAAGGTTTACAAGAGCAATACAAGATCATGTAATAAGTATGAGAATTCATAATCTGGAGATACAGCAGTGTTCTGGCACTGATAAACCCACACGTAGCCTCCCTGTATTTTCCATAAAGCCATAAGAAGTAACAGTATGACAAATGCTGTCATATACATATTTTCACATTTTAGTACATTCCAAAACACGAAAGACCTCTATCTGTAACTTATTTTAAACACCAGAAGACCTATTATCTTCAGATTTCACTGGCAAATAATCCCACTAGATCCTTCATGGGTTCCTTCCATATTTAACAGTATCACTTTAAATACTTCTGCCACCTGAATATTTTGAGCAAAGATCTGCAATAACTATAGGAAAATAACCTTGATTCAGTGCAAGTTTTGAGCCCAACCAAGAAGTCTTTTTGCAAGAGATTATAGTGCAAAGAGAACTCCACTGCTAGTTATTAAGTCTCACTGATATTCAACAGCACTTGAGTGTTCTAATTGGTTACACTAAGAAGAAACATCCAGTTTCCTAAACTACGTA
>WEIS01084166.1:0-10805 GCA_013389965.1 Todus mexicanus
CTTTCATTTAGGTTTCTGTAATTCCAATTATAGAGCTTGCAGAATGTACCATAATATGGAGACACAAAAAATACTCAAACTAGAGATGGAAAAATTGACACTTACTCCACATCAGGCAGTCAGCAGAATCAATTACATGGAACTACCATTACTGGTCCAAGTCAATATAGTGGAATAACACAGGGGTATCACGATGCAATACAAAAGCTATGTCAAAGCATACATATATATGTATTTATTCCTGTTGCTGATTTTCAGGTCATAGCTAACAAGTGTTTTATTTCAATTCTAACTACCTAGTTTAATCCTTTGGATTACTCAAAGTCATAAAATGATGAAGACATATATCAATAATTTACATAGCATAAAAATTGAAAAGAAAAGCAGGAGATGGAAGACAAAGTGTGTGAAATGCTAAAAGAATAAACATTGATTTTCCTCTCTGATCCTCTTTGATCTTTGGCAATCTTTTGTGAATACTAATAATTTATTTTTTGCTGAAGATGGCAAATGAAAAAACCATTGTATTCAAAATTCTTCTTACTATTCCTGTTTCATTTTATTCGTGGTGGAAGGTAAGCTCTTTGAGCAACGAAGCTTTTAACCTTAAGCATATAAGATCTAGAAATTTATACTTGTTACTAATGAACTTGCGTACATGTTTTACCTTATGCATTTCAGTGTCCTCTGTTTCAGGAAATTTAAGGAAACTATGAACCATAATAACTTTTCACATGAGCTCTCTTGCTACTCCTACATAATCTTACAGTGAGCACCTGGCAGTAAGTCATCCTGTAATAGCACAGGAGCACAATATTCTGTCTCACTGATCTTTTCCTCACTGAAAATCACATGTACTTTTACTGGGTTTGCTTTTTCTGATCTTTCTAATAAAACAACAAAAAATATATTATATATGTATGTATGTTAAAGAAGAGAATTTTTTTAGACCACTTTTAGCATATGCCTAAAAATAGCATTCTCACATTATCCTATACACAGATTCTAGCAATGCAACTTTTAATTCATCATAGAATGTAACAAGTCAACAGAATAAAGGTTTCAGATGAAGGTAAGATGATATTTATATCCTTTGATTATTTGATCAATAAAACATTTCATATCAGACACATCTTTTACAAATTGAGGAAGCTCGGAAACTGGGATAACTGGGAAAAATATTTTGTCCATAAACTGTAAAAGATACATTCAAGTGGAGCAACTGGAAAATTAATTTCTGATATAGTTTGTGACTTTGTTTTGTTGTTTGCATTTGGTTGGCTAAGATCTCTCTTTAGTATTCGAGTGCAATATGTATAATTTAATCAGGAATACACTATAGAAAGAATCCTGTTAAAAAGAACAACAAAACCCCCAGGAGAAATCTAGGAGAAGCTTTTCTGTGGGTAAGAAGTTAAGCTGTCTTTCATATTTGTTTTTTGTTTCAGGCCGTTGCCTTTTATCTGCTCATGCCATTATCTTAACTTTTTAATATAATTTTCTCTCTATTTATGTTATGAGAATTCATTTCTCAGAATTATATTGTATTACAGCCTGTATCAGAGAAGCATTGGCTATATTTAATGTGAAAATATCAGATTGTTTTGGGGGTAAATAATTAGTTAGAAGACAAAAGAATGACTTCTACGGGTATCAAAGTCATTCACCTATCATTGAACAAATGTTTCAGTTTGGGAGCTGGATTTCCAAATCAGTCCTCTTGACAAGTGCACAATGGCCTCACTGAACAGCTCACCAGTTAATACTGTGGGGAAGACGTATCTAAAAAACCATCCCAGAGTGACTGATAAATCTGTGCTGCAGGTAGACAGTGGACCCAATTCATCCCTGACATGACTTCATATTGGAGAATGGGACAAACTTTGCCTTTCTATATTTATGCTTTATTTGATGCATGATAAACAAGTTAGGGATTAGGGCAGGTATATTGTTTGCTATGAATTCCAAGAGCAAGGAGGAGACATGTTCTATGAAAGCTGTGAAGAGTGCATTCCAGTATTATTGGGATTTGTGTGTAACAGTGTTTAAGAAATATGCGAGACAAAATATTAGAAGACACAGCTCTTATTTTCATGTATCTATAGCTTACAGGTTGTAAACTGGGTCTTTAACTTCAGGATGCCACATGGTACCCATATCTAGACTGAGAAGAAAAGTGTGTTGCAGGAAGGCACCAATTCTTTGATCTTTTGCTCCTTCTCAGCCCACCTCCTGACACAGGAATTATCTGAAATTACGAATGATACATAAGCCAATGTTTGAACTAGCTTCTGCAAAGACTTAAATACATTTTGGAAGAAAGTTATTTAGTGTTAAATTTTAGAACTTTAGGTAAATGATTTTGCAAACACGAATGTTCAATGCTTTGCAAATAAACGAATTAATTCAGCTAGTCTAAATGCTGCAGAAGTTAACGACAGTATTCAAATGCCTTCAGCAGCTACCAAGTGAGACCTAAAGCAGAAATTCTTCTATCGCTAAGCTAAATTCTTAAAATATAATAGGGTAAAGTAATCTGTAAAAGAAAAAAGTTAATCTTCTCACGGCAAATCCATATTTTTTTTTACATTCGTATAACATCTGAGGATCTGTTCACATTGTTATCACAGATATGTTTAGCAGATACACTGTGTCAGGCTTCCGGTTTTGTTGACAGTCATACATTTTAGAATAAAAGTTACAATAGTTTTCAAATTCTGTACTGGAATTGCACTTCGTGTTCTAGATGACGTCAAGAATTTAAAAAACTTTGGTTTGAGCTTTGAAAGTGTTACCAACATTAGATGGACTGGTTTAGAAATGGAGTATTGACATGAAAGTTTGTGTCCTTATACTAATTGCTTGAAAATTATGATAAATTTTATCCTTGTGTAACAGGAAGGGATAACTAGTGTACCATTTAATTGCATGAGTGTAATCTCCATAAAGATGTTTTACTGCATCAGCTTGATACCACTGATTTCATGAACCAAAACCAGAGATGTGTGATTTTCAAGTAGTAAGGCACCTTATTATGTAATGTTCTAGAAAAGATGATTCAATATTTTGTTATGTCTGGAGTGTGTTTTTGGAACAGTGCCTTTAATGTAGGTGTCATGGATGATTTGAATATGCACTTTCTGCCAGCTGGTAGATGTCTCTTGTGCATTTTACTGGCCTATTTTTTCCACATTTGTTTCCTCCTTGTCTTCCCTTCTGTCTGTGTCTCAAGGAGATGAGGGATAGGAAACAGGTATACCATAAAGGATATATTACTCTAGAGGTTGCTAACTGGCTACAGGCACGGCAGGGGTGACTTCCGAACTTGAGTTTTCATAAAACATTATGGGTTATATTAATAAAAGTACAGATTCTGCTTCTGATAGACATAACTTGCTGTAAAATGAAAATATATTAATCCATCCATTTTAGTTTTTTGAAACCAGTTATTCTCCTCTAATAATCACAGAATCACAGAGTATTTGTGGTTGGAAAAGACCTCCTAGATCACCGAGTCCAACCACGCCCAAAACAACAGAAACCTAAATACTCCGATCAAACACAAGTTCGAAAAAACACAAAATAACCCCCTACATGCCTGCTTCTAGAGCATGTCCTGAAGCACCATGTCTACATGTTTCTTGAATACCTCCAGGGATGGTGACTCAACCACCTCCCTGGGAAGGCCGTTGCAGTGCCTCACTACTCTTTCTGTAAAGAATTTCTTCCTAATATCTAATCTAAACCTCCCCTGCAGCAACTTCAAACCATTTCCTCTGGTTCTGTCATTATTCACTAAGGAGAAGAGGTCAACACCCATCTCTCTACAACCTCCTTTCAGGTAGTTGTAGTGGGCAATGAGGTCCCCTCTCAGCCTCCTCTTTTCCAAACTAAACATGCCCAGTTTCCTCAGCCTCTCCTCATACGACTTGTTCTCTAACCCCCTCATGAGATTGGTAGCTCTCCTCTGAACATGTTCTAGCACCTCAATGTCTTTCTTATAATGAGGGGCCCAGAACTGCACACAGTACTCGAGATGAGGCCTCACAAGTGCTAAGTACTAGGGCACGATGACTTCCCTTCTCCTGCTGACCACGCTATTCCTGATACAAGCCAGGATCCTGCTGGCCTTCTTGGCCACCTGTGCACACTGCTGGCTCATAGTAAGCCGGCTGTCCACCAGCACCCCTAGGTCTTTTTCTGCTGGGCAGCTTTCCAGCCATTCATACCCAAGCCTGTAGCATTGTTGTGACCAAAATGCTGGACCTGGCACTTGGCCTTATAATGGCTCATCTTGACTTTGTTCTATGTTTTAAGAAGGAGTGGGAGCACAATATGTTCCTCATGCCAGATTTGGAGCCACAGTGATTGTAGTGTTTTCGTTCACACAGATTTTATTTTACTGCTGTGTTAAAACCATACAACCATGAAAAGCATTTCGTTTCTGTACCTGTACAATTACAAACTCTCTCTGAATAGCAACTAACCTGTCCTTTCTGGTTTTCAAAATGGCCAGAAGAGGGAGAGACAGAAGGAAACATCAAGAGAATAAAGGACAGATTCAACAAGAAAGCTTTGGTATCTCTAGTACGCAAGAGTTTGGGACCTGCTAGTGAAACACAAGATGAAAGGCTATAATTTCTTTGTTCACAGGTCACTTCTGTTTTGTCCTAAATGGTTTTCTTTTTTTTTTTTTTTTTGTTATTCTGAAGAAAACATTGTGCCCTGTGACTGTTTTGAACTTATCTGTATTTTCTGCAAGCAGTAGATTAATATGCCAGACATCATGCAAATATCCCTGCTTTGCAGTCCTAAGAGGAAGTACCTCATTTTCATTCTCCCTGCTACTAAATGCTCTGCTCTCATTTATTTATTTGCTCCTATATACTTTCAGAAAATGGTCCCTATGGTAAGACTTCTTATTTATCCTTCTGTATGCTTTATATTGCCCATTATCACATTAATCTCTGTAACACCTGCATTTAAATTCAGTTTCTGAATATCTCATAGTGCACATCTCAATAGTGAATTCTATCCTGCATCCTTTCACCTTTCTTAATGAATTTACATGTGAATCAAAACCACTTATTTTTCTACAGGAAAAAAAAATGCAATGCTGACAGTAAAAAAATATGAGTCCCCTTTCTGGGACTCTGATGATCTTTCTAAATTGGAAAGACACCATCCAGGTTCTAGGTCAGGTGTCTACTCTCTTTTATTTTCCTGTGTTGATGTTTCAGTGATCTGCAATTGCCGTATCTTCATCTGAAGACTTTTACATTTAAACGTGGATATGAGGGGCTAATTGTGGGCCTTTGAGGTCCCTGTAAACTGACTTATGTCTGTATAGTGGTGGCAGATTGCCTCAGGCTGTCAACACCTAACTGCCCCAGGCAGCAGTGCAGTACAGCTACAGTTGTCAGTACAAGCTCTTCAGGAGACACTGCTGAGCATCAGCATGCCATTCCTAGTAGCACTGCTGATTATTTTCCATGAAATAGTAATCACTCCTTCAAAATATAAATACAAAATATAACTGGAAAGTAATTTATGGTGTTTATAAAGGAGGTGTTTTCAATGACCCAACTACCGTTTATATACAACCAAATCTTCAAACTACTTCAAACTATGCCAGCTATATCAGCTACTGAGATTCACGTTGTTAGGATTAGTATATGCCCAATATTTTATATAATAAGCCCCAAGTAGTATTCTATTGATATTTAATTAAGGATATTGTGTAACACTTACTGCTATATAATTCAAATACTTCTGCTAGCGCATTAAATAATGAGACTGTCATCTGTGTGTGGCTCCACACTGTGGAAATCACTGAACTATCAAACTCATAGTTTTAATTTAAATTTTGGAATCTTAAGTCTCTAACTAGCTTTACAATGCAGTTTTCATGCTTATGTTCCTTATTCTTCCATATCTAATGATAAGTCTGAACAATTCTTTTGTTTCAGCATTCATGGTAACCTCCCAAGTTCTGGGATCTCACATGTAGTTTTCTTTCCTGATCGGTCTTAATATTCATTGCTTTGCTTATTTGTGGTAAGCTTTGTAGAGGTAATGTACGCAGGTATATATAACAAGAGATCTTCTCTTAAATGCAAAATTTGTGAATGAATCCTATATTCTTTCATGAATTATAACATCTTCGGAGTGTTTATATTCATAGATTTTTGAGTGTCATTGAAGGAAATTAATAAAATACATCATCTGCTTCCTTTTTTAAATGTATGGAATTTGAGTTTAATTTTTTCTTAGCACTCAGATTTCAAACACTATGATCAAAACATAGATTTTGTTCATTTGTTCATTTGTAAATGTGAAATTTCTTAGGCCTTTCCCTTCCAGCACAGAACAGCAATACCAGCATCACAGACAGGATTTTTTTTTTGGTTTTATTTTGTTGTTGTTGGGGTTTTTGTTGGTGTTTTTGTTTGTTTGCTTGTTGGTTTTATTTCGCCTTGATTTGAAGCTTTTTGCTGGAGTACTCATATACTTTTTTGAACTGTTGTATCCACCCATTCCAATTTTCTGATACATTTCCTTCAAAGCTTAAATGTTTAGTGTGTGTAATTCATCTGTCTGCTTGTCCTGGTTTGGGTTAGAACAGAACAATTCTGTCCAGTGATTTTTTTACTTTTCAGCTAAGTCTTTTCTAACTAACTGCACTGCTTGAAAGTTAGCAGCATGTTTTGCAGACAGTGTCTGCTTCTAGCAGAGATAACGCTTAATGTTTATAGTTAGTATCAAGGATGGGTATGCAAACAAACGTCACTGCTAGATCTTGTGCACCACACCAGGGAGTGCATAAAGTAAGGGCTGCATCCGCAGGGAGAAGCAGACAAGACAGGTGACCCTAAACTGGTCAATGAGGTATTCCATGCCATATATGTCATATTCAGTATACAGCTCAAGAATCACGATGGTCTCGTCCCTTTTTTCTCCATTCTCTTCTGTCTCGGATTGGGCTGCTCTCTTGGCTCCGGTACTCTTCCTCACTCGGTTTGGCCTTTGCAGGCTTCAGCTTTGGCCTGTAGCCTCTGACCCTGGGCTCGGCTGCATTCCTGAATCCAACTCCCAACTCCTGTCTGCTGCTGAGCCTGGTCTAGGACTGCTCCACAGCATCAGTGGTGATGGTGATGTATCATCAAAGGGAGGGGGCAGTTGGGTTCGATACTGGTTTTGTATATATTTGTAATTTTTTCAGTATTATTTTCAATTTCAGTAAAGCTATTCTATAGTGTCCTTTTCTAATAAATAAGTCTCTCTCCTTTATTTCTTTTCTTCCCTTTTGAGTAGGGAGGGGGAAGAGAGGGTTCTGTTGCAGATTTGGGAATGTCCTGACCCCAAACTGTGACACTGTTGACAAAATCTCGACTTTCAATTTCGATGCTTTATTCTGTAAGTTTATCTTCTGTGTGAAGTAACTCTGTTCCTATTACCCTTATGTGTGTTGTACTAACTTTTCTATTTTTTTAACAGCACCTAAAATGAACCATGTTTCTTGAAATTAGATGTTCAAAAACATTTCAGAGAACAAAAATGCTGAGAGTTTAGTCTTAGCTATCGCTTTCTTTTTTTTTTCCAGTTTTACTCTCTGCACTGCAGTGAGCTGCAAGTAACTTTAGAAAAGTTTTCCATGATCTCTCTCCCTTAAATCGTCACATTTCTGGGGAGAATGAAAAAAAAAATACTTTTTTTTCCCTAAGGTTGTTCGTTACATCTTAATATCCATGAGTTTTTATTTGTGTGTTTTGTTGGGGTTTCTTTATTGGAGAAGAGGGGTAGGAAGGGAAGACAGGGTTGTCAAATTCTGACCAGTTCACTTGCAACATTTTTTCCCCCATTTTCTAACCAAGTTTCTCAGAGAACTATGAAATCTTTAGAGTGCTGTAGAAGGAGTCCCCAGTCAGATATAAACACTCAAGCATATGCCCATATCTTCCTTTTGGTCAGCGTGTAGGGCTACAAGAGTGTTTCCCATCAGACAAATCATGTGAGACTGAGAATTTCCACAGCTGGCTGACTGCAGACACCCTAACTCCATGCTTTCTGCACAGGAATATATATGTTACTTGCATATTGTGTTTAATCAAATCTCCTCTTTCTGCCCAAATGGTCTTGTTAAAATAGCTCGCTTCTAAAACATGTTAAAGAAAATATCTAACTATAAGGGATACTGATTTCTAGATTCAGTCCGTGACATGTCTTTACGCCAGTACTTACCAACCTTACCCTGAGTCTTCTGAAGGATGATCTTGGAAGCCTCCTTACTTCAAATCTATGATTCTTCTAGAAAAACTGTAATCCTGGTAACAATTGGTGCGGAAAAATGTAAAGGAAAAGCATTCCACAAAATCTTTTTGCAAATATGATTATGTTGATATGGAGGCATATTTTGCAGGAAGAATGAATTAAGTACTATAGAAGAGCAAGAACAAGCTTCGTACTAACTGTTGGTTAGATGTGCAGGGATGAATTAGCCTACTTTGGATCTGGATTTGTTGTTGATGTGGGGTTTTGGGTGTGTGTGTGGGCGTTATTTTGTTTGTCTTGTTTTTGTTTTTGTTTTTGTTTTTGTTGGTAATGGATTGACTTTGATTGAATGTAGACATATAGGAAATGAAGATAGGTCAGCTAGGGAGTCTGTGAAGCTGTATCAGCATTTTCATTAAAAGGTGTCAAATAACTAAGACAATGACACAAAATTTCATTTAGTGAGAATTAGTTTTGCGTAAGATAGTGACTGTGACCAATCCCAGGGAAACTGATTTTGCAGTATAATGAAAGTTAATATTAGACACAGTTTCAAGTTAATATTATACAAATACCATATCATAGGAATGTTGTATATGTTCGTAATTGTTCCTTGCTCTCTATACATGTTTAGTTCTTAGATGTTTATTCTTCAGAGATTTTTTCTAAGATGAAAGCTGAAGACCAGTTCCCATTAATTTGCAATGAGATTATGGTACTTACCTTCTTAAAATCTTATTAACTCCTTTTACTTCCATTTTCTTCCATTGTTTTTTTGAACATAACACTAATAATTTACTGCCTTGTGTGGTTCTGTGCAGAGCACTTGGGCTACAAATGCAAAATAGCTTTTTTTCTTTCTCATCATCATGTGACTTTTTTTCCTTGGAGTGGTGCATTTTGGATGACATATTTGCCCTACTGAGAGCTGCAGGATTCTGTAAGATCTGTATGGAGACCCATTTTTTCATCATTATCTCAGTATTGTGGTAATCACAAATGTGGCAGGGTTTCTGTTGCAGCTTTCTAAAGATGAATAAATTAATCTCAAGTGAGCCATTACCAAAAGTGATTTTTTTTTTTTTTTACAAGTGTAAAATAATGACCCATATTCTGATTACCAGAATAAATTAATTAATTGCTAGCAAATGCACACTACCTGAAAAATCATGTCTATTCAAAGTGTGGTTACTTTTAAAGTGTGTTTAAGGAGAGGAATCACCATCATGTCCACATGTATCTCTCCTCCATATTACTCCTCAGAATACCAAACCAAATTAATATTAAATAAATCTGACAGTCATTTTGAGTTGAATACTATTTTTCAAATTCCCCCAATAGTCACCAGTTTTACTGACCCAGGGGAACATAACTGTACTTATAGAGACAGTTGCTTTAGTATCTTGAGATAATTCATTGGAAAGCTTTCACTGTAGGATAGGGAGTTTGAAGTACAGATGTAGTCAGTACAGTGGAGTCAATAGAGGTGATGATTCCTGTCAATAATGTCCTGTTTCTGATAGTACGTAAACCAGAGGGTGCATTTCTTTGGGTAGCAAGGAGCGAGACAGAGCTTGAGTCCCAGACAGAGTACGCCTATGTCTCAAGAGTCTGAATGTATGGTGACAAGGATTCTTTCCAGTGAGTGAAATGAAGAACGTGCTACAGGAATGCTTTATAGCTTTTTTAGAAGTCATTCTTCCCTCTGCTTCACATACAGTGGTCTCTATTGAGAAACAGTTGTCTGACCAAGCCGAGGTAAATTACTACAGATTTTTTTCCCCTGATCCTCTGGTGTTTAAAACCATAGCAACTGACATGAGTATAATTTGTATTATGCACTAACAGCAATGTTTTAATATACACTTTTTCTCAATTTAAAACCTTCCACTGCTGTAAAAATAAAAATATCTAGTAGAATAATATTCAGTCCATTACAGAAACATATTCTTATCCTGTTTGGTGAAAACATATGCTGTAGGGTGTACTTATGTACAGACGGTTGGCAAGTAAGACGATAAGCAAAATATATTCACCATATATTTCTTCACCATTTCTGTTTTAATTTCCAACATTCACTTTTATCTTTATGAAAATACTTGTACAGAAAATAAAGAGACTGGTTTCTTTCTTGTCCATTATTGTACATTGAGCAGGGTTCTGAAAATAAGGAGTGATATAGACTTTAACATATAGGACAGACTGTTTCACTTTAAGGAGTGAGCAATATGTAGGAAAATTGGCAAAATGTGTTTTGCTACCTTCTCTCTCATTTGGTTTTTTATCAGAGTGTGAATTTCCTTAAATAACAAAAAACTTCATGTATCTCTCTCTCCCCCTCCATCCCAACTGTGGTCTGTACTGTGTCTCTCAACAAGTCACATCACCTGAATATCATGGGGGAAAGAAGGATAAGCTCTGCTAGGTCCATTATTGTCTTGAAATACAGGTTATTCCAACAGTGCCTATGCCTCTGGCAAAGAAGAAGAGTTAGTAATGAACTAGAAAATTAATCAGAAGTGAGTGTAAGATAT
>WEIS01084174.1:359-10584 GCA_013389965.1 Todus mexicanus
CAAGTCATAGTTGTCTAATATCCCATCAAGTATATAAAAGCTGTGTGCAATCTGTCATTGAGAAGAGGATCTCAAGAGTGGCCTGAGGCTTGGAATAGGCAGCCCTCCAGCTGTATGCCACCTATGCAGAGGAAGTCAGCTCAAGACCCTGCAAGGCTTGCTTCTACTCACATCAATCTGCTTAGACTGCCCACTAACCTCCCCATACTAACCATCCCAACAACAACCATACAGGGTAACTCGAGTAAGGGAGCCATGCTTCAGCAACAGAAAGCTCAAGGGTCATACATTAGTTACCTCTGCTTTAGTAACAGAGGGCACAGCCTGAAGCTGCGCCAGGGGAGGTTTAGGTTGGATATTCGGAAGCTCTTCCTCACAGAAAGGGTGATAAAACACTGGAATGGGCTGCCCAGGGAGGTGGTGGAGTCACCATCCGTGGAGGTGTTTAAGAAAAGACTGGATGCCAGACTTAGTGGCATGGTTTAGCTGAGTGGTGGTGGTAGGTGGACTTCATGATCTCAGGTCTTTTCCAGCCTTAATTATTCTATGATTCTATAATTCTATGACTAATTAAGTAAACAGCAGAAGAGAGCAAGAGCTACTATGAAACAATATTGTAAATTAAAATACTTCTTGTCTAGCATGTAGACAGCAGATGCCATCTTTAGTCTATGAAAGGCCATGCTGTTTCTCTTTGAGACACTGTCAATAGCCACCATTTACAATGCTAATCTAATTCCTAATTCTAATCTTATCAATGCATCCATGATATTGGGGGGAGATTACTACATCTACTCCCTCACAGTTGTATTAAGTACAAGAGGGGAAGAAACAAGGAGTGAATTACATCTTCCCTCCATTACCTTTTTATTAAGTACAAGAGCAGCACTGGGACCTCAGTGTTCCAGTAATTCTTTTGTACTTCCTCACCTGTAATGCCCTATTGTTTTGTCATTATTAGTTTGGTTGTTACTTCTTTCAAGATAGAATCCACTCCAGATCACTGCCTGACATTTCCAGTTCTGATTTTTTTGTTGGTTTTCTATTTTGTTTCATTTACATATACTGTCCCTCCTGTCTTCCAAAAATATTTGCCCAACCATTTAAAAGCCTTTAACAGAAGCTGACACCAAATGCATTGTGTTGGGACAGCACTGTGACATTACAGCTGCTTCTACAGTGACTGGGGGAGGGCAGGGGGAAGGTTGCACTTGCCACTTGTTCAATCTAGTGTTTGGTCAATTCAATATGATACAATTGGTAATTTAGTCACATGCACAATACCTTATATAACTAACAGGCACTTTAGTGGAAGAATCACAATTTTCTTTTTCCCCTACAAATAACCATTGTTCTCTGAAAGGAGATGGTTCTCACAGTAACTTTAGGTGCCTTGCCAAAGTCTGGTTTCCAATTTGCCCATCTAGTCACAAAAACTGTGTTGAGGACACACTCAACAGCACACTTGGCCAGTAGTTTCCTACCACAAAGTCACACCTTTCTCAAGTAACATCCTTCTGTGTATCAAGCATTCCTGAAATATGAGTGACTGTCTAGCAGCCTGCAGACCCCCTTCACACTCCCAACTTCAACACATTAAATCTTCAGTGCCTTTGGGCACACCATTTATAGCAGTGGGGGTGGAGTGTGCTGCAGGGGGGTGAAATTTAACTCTTCACCAGCATTGCTTTTGAAAGAAAAAGGTTTGGAGGAATGATGAGTCTTTCCATTCTCCAGTTTTTCCTCAACATAACAGGCTCACTCTGCCTCACATATACATGCACTTAAAAAAAAACATTTTAGAACCCTGTAGCTGACTTCCAAACCAGAAAGAGATAAAACAGCAAGCCCCTAGAAGCTACCAACCACATTCTTACCCCTAATGCCCCCAATCACCTGACATGGCATTACTCAAAGTTACAGATGATCAGAACAGTAACCTTGTCATGCAACAAGGATCAGTACCGACTAGTTCACTGGCAATTTGCAGACCACACTATCAGCCCTCATAAGACAGCAGCATTCCCTTGTTCCTGAAGGCAGCACTAGGCTGGATTACAAATCTTAAAGGCATCCATAAGGCAGACAAGCTTTCAGGCTTTGGTTGCACCAAAGACTTAAGTGTAGAGGTTTTTATATTGTACACTTAACTGTCTAACAGCAAGAATGGCAGAGTATGGAACTAAAGGGGGAGGAAAAAGGGGATCATTTGAGTTTTGATAATTGTCATTTTCCCCTAAATGATAGTTTGCCTTCTGTTAATCATGAGTAGCTGAACAGAAGACTGTATAAAATTAGTCATCTATCATACACGTGTCCCTCTGGACTGCAAGTACCTAAACATGCAAACAGAACCCATAAGCTCCCAAGACAACACAGGAAATATGCAGCAACAAGCTCTAACATTACCATCCAATAATCCCATTGAAGTTTCATTTCTGAATCTCAGGTCTCTGCCAGCCTTTTAATCCAGTCAAACACAGCATTTAGTAGCTCTGTACATTTACAATACCTTTACTAGGGAAAGGAAATATTTACAGTAGATGGTAGTTTATAACAATATTAGCTATTTACAAAATGTATGGGATGGGCACAAAATGCAAAGCAAACAACCAGAAGAGATGACTTGCAAACCCAACAAAATATATTTAAATATTTTGGTTATGCACGGAGGCCAACAGTAATGGGAAGTGCTGCAACACAAGTTCAGCTACTACCTTTAGCTCACTAAAGGACCCTTCTGCCTCACAAAGCACTGAGATCCAAGGGCAGGCAGTCACTACTTTGACAGTCCTGAAAAGTACTGGTACTGAGAGTAGCCTTGGTGATTGGTTGTGCAATCTCAGTAAAGATTATACCATAGTAATAAACAGGAGTAAGACATAACTACCTAGGTAACAACAAGTTAACGGCAGCCTTTGGTTGGATTAATCTGTCCATTTCAGAAACAAGTTAAGATATTTCATACAATTTTCTTTGTTCAGTAGACATCATTTCCACTATAACATTGAAGACATACTTCACAGTTCCCAAACTTTTAAGCATTTAAACTCTGAAAAGTGACTTGCTCCAACTGCTAGTGAGACAAGTTTAGAGATTGCCTACATACTACTGGAAGTTAAACCATTTGCTCCAAGTCAACATCAAGTATATAACACAGACTATGCAGAATCTAAAACAATAAGTCTCATTTAATGTTTCCAGTTCAAGTCAGAGACACTTCAAAATTGTTTCACCTATGTATGCAGGAAAACTGCTGACCAGACATCATCCTATCAAAGAAGCTGGCCATCTAAGGTTTCAGAAATGCATGGTATACATTCAAGTGAATTAAAGGAATGGAGCTCTTATTTCCTACAGCTGAAGATATAACTATGAATTAACTCTTGGGAAGTAGCTGTATTGCACACACATCCAAGAGGTAGCACAGTAGGACAATGTAGAACATGTATTTGTGAGCCTCACCTGTGGGTTCTGAATTTTACTCCTTCTCATACTAAACAGCTAGAGCATTCAAAGCTGAGGACAGGCTGAGAGAGTTCAGGTTGTTATCCCTGGAGAAGACAGCTTCAAGGAGACCTTATTGCAGTCTTCCAGTGTCTGAAGGGAGACTACAAGAAAGCTGGGGAGGGACTTTTTACAAGGGCTTGTAGTGATAGGACAAGTGGTAACAGCTTAAAACTGAAAGAGGGTAGACTTAGATTAAAAATTAGGAAGAAGTTCTTCACTATGAGGGTGGTGAGAGACTGCAACAGGTTGCCCAGAGAGGCTGTGGATGCCTCCTCCCTGAATGTGTTCAAGGCCAGGCTGGATGGGGCTTTGAGCAACCTGATCTAGTGGGAGGTGCCCCTGGTGACGGCATGGGGGTTGGAACTAGATGATCTTTAAGGTCCCTTCCAGCCCAAACCAGTCTATGATTCCAAGCAGAAAACAATCCTCAGCTGTAGCTGAGCCCATGATGACAACTGCTAAAACAAGAACATATGCCTTAATATATTTTAGGATCAGGGACATCCATCCATTACATTAACCAATATTTGCACTGCCAAGCAGCAGTCCCATTCCCAGCCAGTACTTCTACACTTTTAATTAAGACTTAGAATGATAGAGTGAAAGCGTGAATTATTAAAATAATCTGTGTAATTATAAAGATTATATTCGTAATTGCTCTATTGAAAGTGGATTAGAGCTAAAGATAACAACGCCCTTCTGTGAAATCTTATCTGTGGTGACATTAGCCTTGCCTTCAGTGCATTGCTCATACAGTTTAAGATCCATGCTCCCAACATATCAATTCTTTGATGGAGAGACACTAACAACTTTACAGGAAGGAAGGGAGTATAGGAGAACTAGGAAGAGACAGGGTCAAGACAGTATTGAAAGAGGAATGATACCTTCTTAAGATAGAGGAACTAAGTAGTTTTCCTCTATGGAAACACAGTCTAGCAAGTGTTTTTAAACACTCTGAAGGTTTAGCAGAAAGGAGAAATACCTACACATGATGCAAGATTTCAGCACCAAATTGAAGCAAAAATTCAGTCAGACCCTCTCTCCCAGTTATGACATCAAGGCATCAAAACTGAAGTCAAAGAACATTAAGTTCAGTATACCGCAGACTAGTTTCATGCTTATTTATTGTATGCATATCTCAGTCCTATTTTCTCAAGGGAGTCAGTATAGCCGGAGGTCCATGACGCAATCTGCAGATTTCTACTGTATGGATACTGATGGTTTTCCAAAGCTGTTCTCAAAGTTAAAACAGCCCATGAAAGGTGCCTGAACAGACAAAGCATTTCTGTTTCTTCCAATTTTTTTTTTACTCACTGTAAACTATCTGAAGTAATGTTTAATTAGGGTGGTAGCGTAATGGTATCAGATTGTCACTAGGAAAAAAATAAAATCAAAAAATTCCCAACTTTGCCTTATTTACCCTAAAACGTTGAGAATATTTCAACATCAGTCAGAGCAAAGCAAGGGCAAGGAGCGGAGACAGTTTGATTCTGTCTAGCATGGTATGAAAGCTGTTTTAAGGCCAGCAAAGTTTTCACTGACATACAAACCAGAAGCAGTTATACAAAGTATTTTTTACATACAAGAGAGAGCCTGTACATACAGGAGAGCCTTTTTACATACAGGAGAGAGCTAAAGGTATGCTGGGGAAGGGACAGCTAAAAGGAAAGTAAGGCAATCTAAGAGGTGACCTATTTAGCACCAGATATCCAAACATTATTTATAAGTTTTTTATAAAGTGTGAAATTGGAGATTATTAAAATCCTTCATCATTCTAAAGATGTTAGTCCAAATTACATAGATTACATATGAACAAAATAGCTTGCTGCCCTGTCCCTGATTTCTTCACCAGGGGGAAAAAAAAAAGATAAATTAAAGGCAAACAAATGTCAGTAACTGAATGTGAGATACTGTTTACAGATTGGGCTCTTGTGTGTGCATTTGATATCAAAAGACAAAAGACACAGTAATTACAATAAATGAAGGATGCACCAGTATAAAGTATATGCAGTTTCTTGCATATACTGGAAATACAAATTTCTCTAGCTCATGCACATTCTCCTCTAAACCTGATGCTACATCAGCCACAACTGAAGCAATATAATAAAGTATTACATACCAAGACCAGCGCATCCACAATGCACCCCTAAGCTTTAATTATTTTGTTAGGAGGTAAAAAAACCCTAACCATTAGGAAAAGGAACAGGAAGAGCCTGCATCACACTTGTATCACATGCTGCAGTTTCATATAAACAGTCTTCAAAAGGAGACCCAGAAGTGGGAACCCAGGCATATTCTGTGTATGCCAACTGTTTTGGTGAAATGGGTGAACACTGTTAGGAGCACCATGGAGTGAAGCTCAATGTTTGGCAACGATGGCAAGCCATTACACAAAAAGGACCATATCTAACCTACCCTTCCTTCCTAACCACACTATTATTTCTTCTTTTTCCTCATACCAGTTCAGTTTGGGCCAAAATTCCTCTGCAATTCAAATAAACTTGCATCAATGCTAGGGGAAGGATGAAGGGAAAGAAGCTTTTCAACTACATTAGGCAAGTTAAACTGTCTCTCAGAAGCATCTCTTGAGTGCACACAAGCAAGCCTAGTGAAAACACAGCAGGAACTGAGACGCCTCTTCTTTGAGTAGCTGTGAGATGTTAAAACAGCTTGCTCCCCATTGTGAAACCAGAGGTTTACTCTACATTAGAGCACTTTAGCCATACATTCAATCAGCAAATTTAGCCAAGGTACTAGAGAAGTAGCTTTCAGTTCAGCTAACTATTAATGTGTTTGAATGCCTTCCCTTATACATACACAAGCCTTGAAAAGTTGTATCTTTTACAGTCTAAGACAGTAAGTAGTGTGATTTTGTTTTAGCCTAAAGACAATTCAGAAACGTAAGCAACTCTAGCATTCAACATAGTAATCTAATTTTAGCCAGTCTTGTCCACATTCACTGATACACCCATAAGCCATTTCAACTCACTGATCTGGCAAGAAACTTCTGAGCTTGTGAATTAATCTGATTGATGAAGAAGCCAGAATTGACACAAGCAAAAGGAAGGAAAAGTGCGGCTAAGGGCAAGGGGAAAAAGAACTTCAAAAATTATTTCTTGCAGTGGGGGTGCCATGGTCCTAAAGGGTTTTGCCTTGTAGTCTACAAACCTCTTCTAAAATGGAAATGGAATCTGTAATGCAATATGGGAACTAGGGTGTCACAGACAATTAAGTTGACTGAATTTGGCAACTCCACACTTTCCCTAGAAAGCATCAGAAGTCTGCTATTGAAGTGTTTTGACCATTCACCACTGTTATCACCAAGTAACACTAAAGTGTGTAGCAGCTGAGAGTTGGCATAAAGCGAACCCCGCATTGTTTAACTTGCGATTTGTGGACTTTTCATTTTCTGCAACAGCAAGCTTATTTGAGTTCAGTTAGTTTATCAGTACAAGCCCAGTATCCTACAGCTGTTGCAACATTTTCTAAACATCTGGTTTGGTTTGCAGCCTGTTACTGAGAATCCTATGACGAGAAAAAAAAAAGTAGAGGTGCTCCTTCAGTCTGAGATGAGACAGTCAAGTACACTTTGATGTACCTGTTAGCATATTTGATTTAATTATGGGTAAAACTATGGTTAGAAGTCCTGCTCTAGTGCCTTTTGTGAGAGTAGCATCTCATTACTACTGTAACACTGATAATTCCATCCATACAACAAACATAGTCACGCAAGAAAATTTTCACGGTTGCAACACAAATATTGCCACATCTGCAGAATGCTTTGAAACACCTGAGTGAGATGTTGTCCCTTGCTGCCCTGATAGCATTTTATCCCAGACAGTGAGGTTCCTCACTGGTGGTAAGCAAACAGACTGGATTTCAACAGCAGCTCTATGACAGACTAGCTTTTGCCTTTTTTTTCTTTTTTTTTAGGAACAGTTTACTTACTTTCCTCTCATGCATTGTTGTATTCACAGGCAGTAGCCACCTCGAAAGCAGTATTCAGAGTTCTATATCCTTTAATGTTTGTCACAACAGCAACAGTCAGTATTCTCTGTTACCAGTGACTGTATACACTCATTGCGCAAAACAGGTTATTGCTTTACATGAGTAAACAGCTCAACTGAGACCAGAACCAACTCAACTAAAAGAGACTACTCAGACATCGTGGTAAAGAGCTGAAATCTGCATCGAAAGGATAAGCAACTACATTGATCTTTCCCTGCAAATGTGTATCTGCAGTCTTATTTTGAGACTGGGAACACCCAGAGAGTAACCACCCACGGTGCTGCTGCCCACCTCACCTGAAGGAGTCTCAAAGCAGAGGTGGCAGGAAGGAAAATTATGTTGTATGGATAGTACTTCTCAGGATTAGGTATGGACAGACCAGAGGCGAACAGAACCAAAGGTAGTAATGCTAGAAGGACAACAATATATCATGTTCTAGGCAAGGACATAGAAAATAAGGGAGCTAGCTGCTTTGGCCCAGAAAAGCCTCAGAGACAGGGTTAAACTCCTTGTAACTGATCTCAAACTGTTGAGGGTGAGGAAGATACATCCTAGAGAACTCCATATCCTAGAGAGCTAGTATTCTAGCAGCTTATAAATAAAACCTGCCTGTGCTCAAACCTGCCTGCACCTATGTTAGTCAGAGGGAATATCCTGCTCTGTCACCAGGTTTTCCCACTTGCCTACCGAGCATAACCAGTTGATAACTACTAACATCAAGGTTTCAAGCTACCATTCCTGCTTTGCATTTTGTGGCTTGTTTTTTACAATATTAGACAGCCAAAGTACTTAGCACATTATTTAAGTACTCTCCTGGAAGGCTGCCTTTCTATTATCATTCCTTTTGAGACTGTAAATAGCATTTTTAGAATTAAACAAGCAATAACCCTTAGTTTTGCAGCCACCGTTTCTCAAAAAATAAAGTACACTTCACCCACATTCTTAGTGCAAGTGATAAAGAGTTACAGTATAAACTGTTCCCAACTGTCAGTCTCTCCCAAACATTCCCCCTTGAGTGAATAATGAATACTCACAAATACTGATCAGGTGCACCTACCTTAAGGAATCACCAAAACTCACTAACCAAGAACACTACTAGACCATTAATTTGCAGAATAGAAGCCTTTCTTAACAGAAGTTGAAGGCTTGAAGATGCTCACTTGTTTTTAAACAATTTCTAGGTCTGTAGGACACAAGGACACTTGACTCCAATCCTGAAAGATTGTGTACTCTTTTGAAAGCATACTGTTGAAAATAAAATTAGTTATATAAAATTAGTTAACAAGAAGAGATATACTTAAGATATCACAAAGAGGTATAATCAGCCCAATTCCCATAAGATTGCTGATTTGGGGAGGTTTTGGTTGGTTGGTATTTCTGAGTTTTTTGTTTGTTGGGGTTTTTGTTTGTTTTAATTCCTTGCCCCTCAAGGGCACCCCACCACCACCACCTCAAATGTCATTTTAAGGTTTTCCTTTTTCCACAAAATTCATACTTTGTCAGACTCTGACATGAGGAACTTTAAGAAACAAGAAAAGCCCTTCCAAAGCTTTCTAGAGAATCCTTTGAAGTACAGCAGCATTAGAGATAGGAAAAACATCCTTGTAAACTGAAGAGAAAGGCATCACCACATTTCTCTAGACTAAATGCCTTCACGTATTGGTTAAGCAAGCATCCCACAGAAAACCCTGTTCATTCTCAGACAGGTTTTTCCTCCTGAGATGGCCTGTGCTGTCCAGATTTCACACTGGGAGGACACAACATTCAACATCGAAGTTACTGAAAAATTCCAGTAAAATCCCCCACAGTGATCTACAGAGCAGAAGCAGGGGCAGGGGGGCACACTGGACAGGACAGACACACACAGCAAACCGCAATTTTCCAGTTTCAGATGAAAAGCAAGTTTCAAACTATCACAGCAAGAAACTATGTCCCGATGAAACTTAAAGACAGTCAGTACCTTTTGAAGAAGCTGCAGGCTCTTTTAGATCCATGAAACAATACTTATGATCACGAGAAACAAAACTTGCAAGCAAAGCATTTTAAATGAAGATTACATGCAGCAGGTTCCCATTTTGCTATCAGTAAAGTTCTCTTTTGCACTAGTGGTGGCCAAAATGTTACCCAAGAGCAGGAAATGCAACTGATACAAAGGAGGGTTAACATCCTTGCTAACAGACTACCTTCAACTAAAGACGAAAAACAAAACCACAAGGAGAGTCCTTTCCTCGGTACAGCTGTCTTCCTTCCCTATTTAAAGGTTTGTCATTCCTCGGTGGGTTACACGGTAAAAAACTGACTCCACTAAATAGCTGAACTTCGCATTAGAAACATTAGGGGCTTGGAGTGCTCCTGACTTTCCTCTCTTGCATTTCCACGACTCTCGCCACCCCTCGGTACGCGCCCAACCGCACGCCGCCTTACCGGCTGCCTTGCCAGCCGCGCAGCAGCCCCGAGGCTCCGACCGCCGCCTCTCGGGACAGCGGCTCCCGCACCTCGCTCGCAGCGTGCCCCTCCCGCTCGGCTCGGCTCTGCTCGCTTCCTCCTCGTCCGGGGCGGCGGCGCGAAGCGACGCCCGGAGAGAGCGGAGCGTCCAGGGGCGCGGCAGGCTCCTCGCCGCGCTCCCTGCCCCGGCTCCCCCGCCCCGCACCGCCCGGTGGAGGCACGGCCCAGCACGGTCCTGCCCTCCCCGCCGAGGCCACCCCCC
>WEIS01084196.1:0-12550 GCA_013389965.1 Todus mexicanus
AAAACCTGGACTAAACCATACCCCTCACGACTCTTAAATACTTCCAGGAACGGCGACTCCAGCACTTCCCTGGGCAAATCATTCCAGTGCCTGATAACCCATTCAGTAAATTAATTCTTCCTAATATCTAATTTAACTTCCTTTTGATCCACCTTAAGGTCATTTCCTCTTGTTCTAGAACTTGTGGCTTGGTTCATCAGAGTATTAAGACAAGTATATGCACTTATAATCCCTATTGATTCTGCTTAATAGTTACAACTCCTTATGTGTTAACTAAAACATGTATAAATATATTTAACCAGGATTTAAGATGCCTCAAGTATCAAAATGCATATAAAGGCAGAAAAAAAAAAATCTTCTATGACCTTGTCTTTTTAATTCTCACTGGGAAAAAATTCAAGTTATAAGATTATAGTAAAAGGAGGCTGAAAGAAATAGCAAAATATGATCTAGTCTATCTCTCTGTCTCAAGGTAACATCAGTTATTCTGAATCACTGTAATCATGGGAAGGAAACAACTTGATGACTACCATAATGTCACTCTACCTGCATAGCTTTGCCTGTTATAATAACCATCTGAAAATAAAATCCTCCATTTAGGTGCTTTCAGCTGATTGTACTTTTTTAAAAGCTAACATTACTCATGCCTCCACACTCTTAACCAAGAGGATACCATTTTTGTTACCTCCAATAGCTAGCCTGATAGCATCCTGCCGCTTTATATGCTAGGTTCTAAGCATGATTTAATTATTCATCAACTCAGCAGAAAGAATTCTCCTGCTGTCTGTATCTACAGGCAAGCACAAACACTACTCTTAATATCCTTTGCTACTGCACCTCTTCCCTTCTAAAAGAGACATTGAATTTTCCATTTTTGAATCAATTGATGTTGTGCTTCGGCTTTATCTTCCATTGAAAAGCCATTTCCCTCATTTTCTTGGTCTGCAACAGACAGGCAGCATTTTTGCTTGCAGATGTTTATGACAGAGAAATTGCTATTCATTTCAAATCTCCAAAGTTTTATTTGATGAAACTTCTGTAACTAAAGCAAAACCTGTTAACTGAAATGGAAAACATATTTTCATTTTTTAAAAAAATCACTGTGGTTTTTTAATGTTTATTTTTTTAGAACCTCCTTTCAAATTTCCCTATGGAAAATAACCATCACTTTTCAAGATCCATTCCTATATATTTGAATATGCTAACTTGACCTCTAAACCCTGACCATTTTCATGTTATATGAATATCAAGCATTGTTGGTATGAGAACTCTTTGCATCTCTCTACGAGGGTCAGTTTTAAATAAGAGATACGAAACTGATATTATCTGAAATTACAATAGTACCTGATACCATGTGCTCCTATGTCTTTATTATGATATAAGCAATAGTGAGAAGTGAAAAGCCCCAGAATCTGCTGATCAGCTTCAGTATAGCTTCTCCATTTCCATGACAATCATTTAAGCCTTGTTCCAGTTTGAATTTCTCTTTCTTTTGTAACTTCCACTTCCTCTCTAAAACTGTTGCAGTGATGATAGTGCTGGTCATCTTATGGAAGCATGGCTTTGCAAGACATTTCAATATCTACTTTCCCCTCTGAGTAAAACTCAGCATTGAAATGAACTACAAAACTTAGTAGATCTCTTCCTAGGACATGTTTCTAAAATGCAGAATCTGTTTTTAATTCTTAATTTGATGACATGAAAATTTTATTGGCTTGTATATCACTGAAGTAGGTGTCCCTGCTATTGATGTCATTATTGCTTCTTCTGTCAGCTGTACATAGAATTACTAAACAGTATCAAATATACAGAACATGTCTCTCATCTTTCCCTGGAGGTTTTCTTCTGATTATAAATCCATATATTAAATGCAAAGAAGTAATGAGAATGGCAAAATCCTGCAGTCCCTTGGCTATACAATCAAGAGGGATTAAACAAGAGAATTTGGTACATTCATGTTTGCTGAGTTTTCTCCTTCTCGTCAGCTTGTAAGTGAGCTTTTTTTGTACAACAGCTACATTAAGCAAAAATTAATAGCACAAACACAACAAACAGAATCCCAGGAGATCTCTGATTTGTGTGCATGCATAAGGTATGATACATGATGAAATGAATATAATGTGAAATATTACTATAAAAACATTAGGCCTCAGCTTTCCTCGGTTTTACAGTATAGTAACATTATTTTTTTCTTTAATAATTTTTACCAGTGTGGAACCAGCAAAGAAGCTGTCCTGTATTGGGAACACTGTCAGACTTCTGTTACTGACCATTAAAATCTCATATATTTCCTATTCATTCTACTTCTCCAAAACTCTACAAAACTCTGCTCCTGTACAAAACTCTACTCTTTAAAAAAACACAGGACCTGCAGAAGAACATCCACCCAATCCATGGAAAATTGCTATATAGACAAGATTTTTTTGCAACTTCTGTTTTACATGTAATGAGCAGATTAATCTGAGCCAAATAGGTATGACCAGAACTGGTATTATTTTTATTCCCAGGATGTTAAGGGAGTTACACAGTGATTAAGTTTTTTGTAACTTATCATATAAACATCACAGATATGTTAATTGTCCATAAATTAAATTTTGTCTGCTGATCAGCTTTATAGTTACATTTGTATTAAGACAAAATAAATAAAACCCAAAACAAAACAACTCTGTTGATTATGGTTAGAAAATGACAAAATATTTATTATTTAAATATATTTATTTTCTAAAGAAGTCTCAGATATCTGCCTCTGACATTTGATCTTTAGAATCTTCTCAGTAGACCTACAGGGAAGTTCTTACTTTCAGTCTGTGTCTCCAGTCATAGGTGCATTGTAAGGGAAAATCTCTAACAAGTGTTACAAAACTACTATCTAGGTGATGTTTAATCATTGAAGTTTTAAAAGGTAGGAACAGTCAAACTAGTGGCTATCCCTCAAAAACTTTTCACCTTGGAGAACAGAACTATTTCTTGCTAAATAACTTTGCAAGTTTGATATAATTTGTTGACTTAAAATGTCACATGGACTTTTCAGGCAGTAACTTCACAGTTGCTTTAACCTTTTCACTAGTCAATGTAATCACCAGAATTAGACAAAATACATGAATAATTCAAACATATTTAAATGTAAAATTTCACTTGTTCTATTACTGATGTAAACTGAGGTTAAAAATCCCACTTATCTCTGGAAACCTCCAATGTAACTATCTCTACCTGAAGCAGAAATAGGCTTCTTTCAGTTGAAATTAGACATCAGAATCAGGGGACAGAAATCTCCTCACTGAAGCTATAAAGTTTGGTGAAAATCCCACCACAAATGAAAATGTAGTTATGTATCTCAAGCAATCACCATATTTGCATGAAAATGTTCAGATATTTTATGCTGAATTCTGGAAGTAAATATTATTGAGCAAGAAAATGTAACTAATTTTCTAAGTAGGAAAAAACCATGGATCCTGCTTTATATGCAAACCAGAAATGCAACATAACCCTATGCTATGTCTTGTTATTTTCCCTTAAAAATTTTAATGACAGCATACTATCTTATGAGTTTGATAGTCATGTGTTTCACGATAACCGTCACTAACTGAAGATCATGGAGGAGTTTCTCTAGAGACACCCTGACCTGCACCAGAGTGGTGAATCTCAGCAGACAGGGGTTTTTCTCAGGTTTTCCTGAGGTAGGGAAGTGGAGACCCACCAGGAGATGACAGCTCTCCCAGAAGAGGCTTGGGCATTGCCAGGGCAGTGGTGACTACCCCCACACCTGTAAAAGAAGTCCCTGGGGAGCGTAGCTGCCAGGACTGCTGTGAAAAGAGTGGGCAAAGGGAAGCGTGCTGAAGCTCTGCCAGCTCAAGAGGTAAGTTCAACTGGGGATCATCACTTTTTCAGAAGGAGCTTAGCTATGTTATCCAACTGTCAGAAAGCCATGTTCTCTATGCTAGCTATGGCAGGTGTGGTGACTCAGACAGAGCTTCGCAGAAACATGCAGCTGTCCAGGTCTCAGGTTGCAGGGAGTCCTAGACAATCAATTGCAAACAAAAGCTGCAATTCTTGTAGAAATTTTAGATGTTAAACCTAAGTATCTTAAAGTGAATTAGCTTTAGAAAGTAAATCTTTTACTTCCCACTGTTTTTATTTCTCCCTTTTCTAATTCAATAATGGTGGGGTTTAGTCTCCCCTCGACATCTCTCTTGACAATGGATTACCTTTTCTGATTTTAATTCCTTGACAGAGTTCTTTCATTTTTGTAGTTAAGCTTCTTTTGATTCCTTCCCCCATGATTCATTATTTTTGTGGGGTTTTTTTTCTCTTTTTTGGTCTATATTTCTCTAAAAATTGTGTGGAAATGAGAGGGGTTTAAGATGACTTGTTTTTCAGAGTTGGAGTTGTTGGCATTTTTGTGAACTAAAGAATGACCTTAATCACTGGTGTTCTCCTGCTGACTTTCAACCACTGTACATGGATATAGAAATTCCTTGTTTCTTTGCCTGAATAAATTTAATTACACACTCAGATTCACTCAGTCAATCTCAGTTGAGAATCTCCAAGTAAGAGATACTTACTGACATTTGGTCCTTATTAAGTATTGCACATTGTTATTGTGAATTAACCACAGTCACATTTTAAGTGCTTCAGAGTGAATGTTCCTCTGTCGTGCTGTGAACATCTTGTTTGTAGCTGAGCTTCAGATGAATCTTTATTAAGTTTTTGTGCTGGGACTTACAGAATATCCTAAGTAATTATGAATTTTGTTTATTTCTTCTCAAATACATGTTTCCAATATCTTTATAAAATATTGGATCACTTCAGAAGAATAAAATAAAATAATTTTACAAATATACTAAGTAAAATATACTTTTCTCTCAGAACTTCAGAATTTAAAACTTGCTTATATTTCATGTTGAATATTGGAAAAATTACCACAAGGCGTGTCCCCCCCTCCTCAAATGCACAAAACACTGACAAATTTTTACATAAAATCTATGATCTTCTCATAATGTAGAACAGAAAGTTGTAGAACAGGCCTCTAAAAATCAAGGTTATGTTGTTTCAGCCAATTATCCTGTAAAAAAATACATGAAGAGGTATTCAGTGATAGTGGGGCTTGTGTGTATTTAACAGAATAAAGGACAATAAAAAAAGCTGAAATCGACCAAATGATTGTTTGAACTGTGAACATCTGTAGTGATATTCATCTTCAAAATTTTGTACACACTTCGTAGCTAACAAGCAAGAATTAATTAGTTAAGTATTAAGGAAAATCAAACTGATTGTGAAAAATCACTCTTGATGAAACTCCTTTGATTCCTTTAAGCTTAAAGAAGCACAGAATTTGTTTCATCATTTACTTTATATTCTGGTGTACTACTCCTTAACTAGCAAAGCCCATGTTGCACCCCAAGGGACATATCCTTAATGACATAACAACAATTTTGTTTTACTTTCTACCTCAGGCTGCAAAGTAAGATTAAGTGGGAAATGTATTTTTAGTTTAACTTTATTTTCCACTAGATTCACACCAATAATGTATACAGAGAAAATGAGAAGAAAAGAAAAAAGGAAAAAAGAAAAAAAACAAAAAACAAACCAACAAAAAAAACCCCACCTCAAACAATCAAGCACACAAACCCCTCCAAAACCAGACTGTTTTAAGTAGTAAGAGACAGAAAAAGCAGTAAGAGAACGTATAAGTGCTTAGTACACAAGAAAAAAGACTTACTTCAAAAAGCTATGGGGATGTTGCATTGCATTCTTAGATTAGGTGTATATGAAAAGGTCATCTGTGACAAGGCAGATAACATAAGCTTAGCAAGGAGCTAGGGATTCAAGCTAGCATTCAGGGGAAAAAAATGCACACATCAAAATCAGATTAGAGAATGTCTTGGTATGTCATCTGTGTTTTGTTCCTCAGGGCTGGATGAAATGATTCACCAGAGCATGCCAAAGAAGTTATGGGAAGATACTTCAAATCACTGCAGAATCTCTAAGAACTTGAGAGAATAGGTGAGGTCACAGAGGACTGGGAAATCGAATATATTTGTCTGTGATGTTTGGTAGGGGGATGGAGAATTATTCTTTTTCTTATGGACTATAAGAGCAAATACGACATATCAAAACCACAGCAGAATGATTGACTCTGTCACACAACACATCTCATATTTCTATATTTCTGAAGGAGGACAAATACTAATGGTGGATATCTGGATAGACATCCATATAGGAAAGGGGAGTTCTGGGAGTAACCACAAAATAATTACCGCACAACACATGAGTAATACACAAAATAAGTTCCAACAGTGTGACACATTTGGGAACATAATAACAGGCACTTTTTTCAGTTTTTGAGACATTCTAGGTCTGGTAAGCAGAGACAATAAAATTATCTCCCAGTTAGCAGTGAAAATTATTTATCTCACAGAATCAGTCTCAATGTAGATGGTATAAGAGTGAGAAATAGAGTCCTAGGACTAAGTTATCTGACCTGAACTTCCTGCTTGATTTTGGTTTAAGTCAAAACCAGAAGAAGAATAAATCTGAAACAGGATGCAATCATTTACCTGTTGAGGATAAACCAACTACATTTTAGATGTCTTGTTTGTCTCAAGGTAAATTTCTCAGTTAACTGCCAACGTGTCAATGAAGAAAACTTCAAGTGTTAGTCACAAACTGTGGACCACTGGAAATAGGAAGGCTCCTAGAGTTAGACAGCAAGAAGTATTCAACAGCTGAATAGAGGAAGGAAGTTGTCTGGACTCCTTGTTGTAACAGTGTTTTAAGAGCAGAACTCAAGATCAAAGGAAAGCATTTGTCACGATTTGGGGTCAGGGCACCCCCCAAATCTGCAATAGAACACTCTCTCCTCCTCCCCACTCAAAAAGGAAGAAAGGAAATAAATAAGAGAAACTTATTGGTTAGGAAAGGAAACTAGAACAACTTTACTGAAAAATGAAAATAAAAACAATAGTAATGAAAAAAGTAAATATATACAAATATGTATACAATCCTGCACTTTGGCCACAACAACCCCATGTATTGCTGCAGACTGGGGGATGAGTGGCTGGAGAGTGGCCCGGCAGAGAGGGACCTGGGAGTGCTGGTTGACAGGCAGCTGAACATGAGCCAGCTGTGCCCAGGGGGTACGGAAGGCCAACGGCATCTTGGCCTGTATCAGGAGTAGTGTGGCCAGCAGGACTAGGGATGTAATTCTGCCCCTGGACTCAGCACTGGTGAGGCCTCACCTCGAGCACTGTGTGCAGTTCTGGGCCCCTCACTTCAAGAAGGACATTGAGGTGCTGGAGCGGGTCCAGAGGAGAGCAACCAGACTCGTGAAGGGACTGGAGGGAAAATCTTATGAGGAGAGGCTGAGGGAGCTGGGGCTGTTCAGCCTGGAGAAGAGGAGGCTCAGGGGGGACCTTATCACTCTCTGCAACTACCTGAAGGGAAGTTGTAGACNGGTCTTACTCTATATTACCATAGGTATTTTATGAAAAAAAAACCCGAAACAACATTTGTATTAAAAATTGTGCATACAAAAAAAGAAAATAAAAAATAAATAAAAATTCCAAATTGTTATCTGACCTGTTAAACAGATCACCTTGTTACATAAATCTACCATGGACCTCTTGATACCAAGGGTATCATATATTCAACACATTACACCTGAAGAAATACCTGCTAAATGTGTAAATGTATACAGTAATAAGGTTACAGTACCTCAAAGTTAGCAATTTAAGAAATTCACTTTGTTAAAATTGTTTCAGGATGAAGCCTGTTTATGGTGAAAAATCCAATTACTTATTCTATAAAATGAAAGTGGTAACCAACAATGTTAATATTTTCTTTAGCTACAAGTCGTATGTTTCTTTCATTTTCTAGTTGAATTGAAAATTCATGGTCAAAACAGACACTCTTGCCGTTCATGATCTCCTTCAGAAACAGTCAGTACTGAACATTTTAGCTATTTGCACAGAATTCGTGTTTAATTTGGGGAAGAACTAACGTAAAGAATATGCACTATTAATTTGCACAAGGTGTCAAAGATCCATCAGAAAATTATGCTTTGTCACTTTCCAGATCTTGATTGGTCAGAATCAAAATAGAGTAGATTAAGTAATATTTGTTTTATTTGTTTTAATTAATTTTATATTAGCTATGTTCATATCCCTATGGGAAAGAAAGATCAAATAATTTGGCCAGCTCCAACTGGGATGCCTTGCAAAAAAAAAGACTGACAATAAAAAGGCAACACTGTAAGCTTGTATTTCTCTCCTTCTGTAATATAACTGTAAGACAAAATTTTACCAGGTGAAAGGTGTAATATTTAGAAATGCCAAGATACCTAATTAAGCAACAGAATATGTTGCGTCAAAAAGTGAGATTCAGCTCATCTTATTTCAAATATCTGCAATGTAGACAGCTACAGCAGTCTACACTGCAGTTCAGGCTTTTTCTGCACTCAAGAAATAGACATTTTCAGGGACAAATTCATGTCAGTTCAGAATGAGATGAATAATGCTTTGGATTCAGTTGACGATATTAGCTAGATATTACTAGGAACCTTGAATTATTCTTTCAAATGAGAACATCTGAAGTTGGTTAGAGGAATCATACCCACAACATTATCGAACTCATGATTTCTCATCTGGGTATATCACACAGTTATAGATGATAATAAACCACCAAAGAAAGATAAGGGAAAACACCAGAGGGAAACATAAGATTAGGATTACATCAGATGATTTATTTTGGTAGGGCTACAAAAATATTAGTGCCATTATACAAAGAAAGATGAGATTTCATTTGAAATTCTATGCATCCACAGCAATGAAATATCTGAATGGAGGGATAGTAAAAATGATCAGGGACATGGAGATTGACATGGATTAAGAGAATTTGGTTTATGATTTGTTCATCTGCAATATTAAATTAGAAATAGAGGAATATTTATAGTCTCTGAAAGGTTGAAGATTTCTCACCCCAGTAAGGTCATGACTGACAAAAAGTAACTCTAAACTGGAAATGACCACTTGATTATAAAAATATTATGTGATATGCTTGTTAATATTGTTTTTAATTTTTTTAATAAGAGCAACAGTCATTTCCAAATGTATTTTTAGAGAACTTGATATTTAATATGCAATATAAATTCTAGTGGCACTATTTTTATTCTGAAAATGAATGTATGTGCCTAGACAATCATCATGTTGCCTTCAGCGGAATTTATGCTTAGTATCTGTTGTTTTGGTTTGGTTTGGTTTTACCACAGTTTATTGTTCTGTTTTGTTGTTGTTATTTTAAGCATCATTATTTGTATTACAAAAGATGTCAGCTTTAATATGAATAGTAATATCTATTGCTTATTTCTTAATATTCAGCTCTTGAAAAAAGCTATTAGCTATAAAATTGTAACAGCACAGTATAATATTCTTTTTTTAAGAAGTAAATTTATTCCAAAATCATTTGCTCTTCAAGCATATCTGTCATTTGTCCTGTCTTTGTCATCCTAAACCTATTTAGAAGCTAAGTAATAAATAGTAAGCTGTAGATGTCTTCTATAGATGTCTTATCAGTCCTTAGAAGATTCCTTGCAATCCTTGCCTTTTATTTATTACCTGAAATTACTTACTCTTCTCCAATTCCTTCTTAATAGGTTTTTCATTTGTTTTCTCCTTTCTTGATTGAACATGGCTAATACTTTTTTCTAATAATCTTTTCTTTACTAGTCTAACTCTTCCTTAAATTCGTGCATTATTGGGATAGTTAATCTTTCTTTAGACCTTTTCCTTACAACTTCAGGTCTTCTCCCTATTCTGTCTCTTCTGCCGCTGTGATTTATTATGCCTTATCAGAGGAGTCTTCTCCTCCTTCCCTCTGCTCCTTTGTACTTCTAAGGAAGTCCAGCCTTCAAAAATTTCTCATACTCTTGAGTGTCATTATCAGTTTAATATCTGCTTTGATTTTTCAAAGATTCATATATATTATTCAAAATTGAATATAACCCAAAATGTTTCCTTAAAGCAGAATAAATTAATGGCAGTCAATAGACATTGCAAAAATATAAAAAACAAAATTACAAATCAAGATTAAAAAAAAAAGTGCCGATAAATCATTTAAAATACCTGTGTTTATCACATTGGTATACATCATTGAATTGCAATACTTACAATAAAAACACTGTAAATGTTGTTGTGAATGATTCAGTGTTCACTTAAATGATTTAATATTTACTGTTCACACTGGCTGAAATGTTATTGGATAGAAACTTGTGTTTAATTAATTGTAGAATTCTCCATCAATGGAAGTGTTCAAGCTCAGGTCAGATGAGGCTTTGCTCAGTCTGATCTAGTAAAAGATGTCCCTGTTCATGGTAGGGAGGGTCAACTAGATGGTCTTTAAGGGTTCGTTCCAACTCAAACTACTCTAGGATTCTAGGGTTCTAAAATATTAAATAATATTAATCCCTAAAGGGACACCACTTGCCACTGGTTTACTCTTGGACACTGAGCATTAACTGTAACTTTTTGGACACAGCCATCCAGATAATTCCTTATCTATCTAACAGTTATCTATCACCCGTATCTCTTATTTAGAGGGAAAAACATTGTGGAAGAACATATCAAGGGTCCTACAGAAGTCTAGGTAGGGGGATATCAGTAGCTCTTCCCTTGTCCACTGATACAGTTGCACCACCACAGACGGACAGTAAATTAGACTGGCATGATTTCGCCTTGGTGAAACTATTTTGGCTGTCTCTAATCACCTCCCTGGGTTGCATATGTTTTGACATATCTTTCAGAACACTATGCTCCATGATATGTCTTTCTGGACACAAGGTGAGGCTGACTGGTTGGTGGTTCCCAGGGTCCTCCTTTTTACTCTTTTTAAAAATGGTTGTGATGTTTCCCTTTTTCCACTTACTGGAGACTTCACCTCGCTGCTTTGACTTCTCAGTTATGATAGAATCATTTAATGAGGCTTACAACATCAACAAGGGGTTTAAGATAAGTCATCTCTTCAACATATTTCAAAAACCTCTCTCTTAAAATTAAGAAAAAGGTATGTGGATTATCGAGACCAAATTAAGTTCTTGTCAGCTTGATGCTGCTATAAAAGAAAATCGGATAAAAAGTGAATTTAAGTGCAAAAATAACAAGTCTAGATGAAGTTTAAGTGCAATTAGCTAGTACCTCCACTCACTTACTGGAAAAGAAGTTGTACCATTTCAGGGAAAATCTAGGATTAACCAAGAAGATATATTATGGGAGAGGGACAGATAGTTACGTCATAAAAATTAATAGAAGTCTGACAATTATGCTGCAACGACAGTTAAATGCTAAAATAATCAAGGCTATATCAGAATAGCAAGATAGCTTTCTTTGTACCTATGAAAAGTGCAAGCAAAAGTAACTGAGGCCAAAAATAATGGTATCCACTGCAGCCACAATACAAAATGATTTTTCCACATGCAAGTTGATTTTTCTTTGGAAGAGTGGTAATGATTCTGATTCTCCACTTCAAGACTCTGGGATTAACTACTTCTGTTCAAAGGAGACAGTAAACTCACCACTTGCAATTTAATAATGACAAAACAGATCCCTCAACATGTGTATTCCTGTTCAACCTTCACTGAGTTTTGTTCCTGTAATTTATATTGCTTTGCCTTTCTATCAAACAAATGTATTTCAGTTTCCTGTAATGATATTGTTGTCTTTAAATAGCCAGATTATCATTCTAATCTTCAGTGTATAATGTAAGTAGTTGAGCTTGGGAGCTGATTAATGCATTTCCATATAAAACAGGAAACTTTTAAATGAAGTTGGTATTACATTTACATTTTTGTAAGCACAAGCCTTGTAAAGCATGGATTCAGTGACTCATTAAGTGTTTAAACATTATCTGTATTTGATAACACTCAAACTCAACATCACAACCGTCATGTGACAGGCACTGTAATTGTGAGGTAAATGACAACAGACTTGTAGGAGACCAGACAGAGGTACCCCTCTGAGTGTAAGAGTTGAGCTATGCATAAAGAGAACTTCAGAAAGCTGACTTTCCAGCAATACTGCATAAGACTTCTGCAGGACTTCCATATTCATAGTGCTCATTTCTCTTTTCTGTCAGTGGATTTGAATTATAGAGTAGAAGAGCTGTTATTTCAGCATTCAGTATAATACAATGACTTTTTACAAAGTAAACGTAGGGCAAATTTTAAATATATTTATTTCATTTTAGCTGAATACACTGAGAAGTGTTTAAATTTTCATCATTTGTTTTCAGAGTTCATAGTGTCATTTGATACCATTAATTTAGCACTTATTGCTGTTGGATTTGTCCCTCTAGGTTTGTGTTGGTCATTTTATGCATTAATCTCTAATTAGCAATCATAAAATAATATGATGCAAATAACTTTAATTGCTTTAAAACACCAAATGCTTATTGCCACAGCAAGTATATATAACACTTCTGCATCTTCAGAAGATAACACAGTTGCTTCCTAGTGCAGCTTTTAGTTCCTGCTTTCAATTGTTGCTATTAGAAAAAGTTCTAC
>WEIS01084205.1:4460-43342 GCA_013389965.1 Todus mexicanus
CGGCTGCGGGGGCTTTCTGCCCGTGGAGAGCTTGCCCGCAGCCCCAGCCGCTCGGAGGCTGCCAGATGTGCAGTGCCCCGGCACCGGGAGCCTCTTCCAGCTTCAACAAACAGCCGAGGAAGTTTTTTCCCCGGCTCGGCAGGGCGGAGAGCTGCTCTCCAGCCTCTGAGCTCTGCCTGCCCCTAAGGGTGGGATAACTGGGCATCACATCTCTGCCTCCGCTCAGACAGCCTGGAAGGAAGGACACCGAGTGGTCCCGAGTGCTCGGAACCTGCTCCTGGCAGCCGGGGCAGGGCAGGGAGCCGGGGCAGGACAGCCCGCAGAGCCGGGGCAGGGCAGAGCCAGGGCAGGGCAGAGCCGGGGCGGCTGCAGCTCCCTGTGCACCTGCCGGGAGGGAGGGAGCAGAGCAGAGCAGAGCAGAGCAGAGGCCCCTTCCCTGCTACAGCCCAGCGCTGCTCGCAGCTCTCCTGCCCGGCCAGCTCTGCTGCGATGAGGACTGTGCAAAGTGTCTGCTCAGGCTGCAGAGATAAATAAAGCGCAGGGACTGTTCCTGCAGCGATCCCAAACGCCTGGCTCAAGGGGGCTCTGCCTCGGGTCTCGCAGCGGTGTGAAAGGGGCGCTTGTGAACTAAGCCCCCAGCAATGGCTCAGCCCTTTCCCCCTCTACTTTTATACCCCTGCTGGAGGAACCCGCTGGGGCTGCTCAGGGGCAGTGCCCGCCTCACCCCCCAACCCTTCCTCCTCCAGCCCCTCGGGCTCGGTCGGGTTGTCCTCCCAGAGGGGAGCGGAGGAAGCGCAGGTGCGGGCGGAGCTGCAGAGCCCAGCTCAGTGCCCAGCTTAGAGCCCAGCTCAGAGCCCAGCTCAGTGCCCAGCTTAGAGCCTGGCTCGGTGCCCAGCTCGGTGCCCGGCTCAGTGCCCAGCTTAGAGCCCAGCTCAGAGCCCAGCTCAGTGCCCAACTTAGAGCCCAGCTTAGAGCCTGGCTCGGTGCCCATCTTGGAGCCCGGCTCAGTGCCCAGCTCAGAGCCCAGCTCAGTGCCCAGCTCAGAGCCTGGCTCGGTGCCCGGCTCAGTGCCCGGCGCAGTGCCCAGCTCGGAGCCCCGCTCAGTGCCCGGCTCAGTGCCCGGCGCAGTGCCCAGCTCGGAGCCCCGCTCAGTGCCCGGCTCAGTGCCCGGCTCAGTGCCCGGCTCAGTGCCCGGCTCAGTGCCCAGCTTGGAGCCCAGCTCAGAGCCCAACTCGGTGCCCAGCTCGGAGCCCGGCTCTGCTCCTGGGCACAGGTCGGGTGCTGCAGGCTGGGCTCTGCCCCGGTGCTGCCCGGCTGGCCGGGGGGAGCTGGCCTGGCCCAGGAGGAGCATGTGCAGCTCTCATTCGCAAAGAGGGGCTTTGCAGGAGCTCTCGCAGTCCAGGTTGCCAGATCCTAGTGCTTGCTTGCTGCAGACTGTGACCTTTTCTTCCCTGACAAATTTTGTGCTTGCCTGCGTGGTCTATAAGAAAGATTTCCTGTTGTGATACACACGGATCCCCTGGAGTTCCTCCAGCCTCTCTGCGCCATTAGCAGTTCAATCCTGCCAGGGGCCCGGGAGATGCTGAAGTGCTGAGTGCCCGGCAGGATTGGGCTCCTGAGACAGGAGAGAGCCCGCGACCTTTCCTTGCTGAAATCTAGATTCTCATCCCAGTTCTGCTACTGACTTGCTGCTTGACCTTGAGGTAGGGCAGCTTGGGTCTGATCCAGCTCGCAGTGTCTTGCTGTTACTTGCGCTGGGATCTGCATTGTTATTTGACTCTGGGACCTTGTTTACTGCCATCACCAGAGCAGAGCGAGAGCCCGCAGCGGCATCGGTTATGGGAAGCTGGCGAGACCTGGCAACAGATGATGAGACAGAAGCCTGAGGTATCATATATCATCTGCAAGTTGGAAGAGCAGGAAGTGGTGTAGATGCCTTCCTCCTCCTCCTTGGCCAAGATTTTCTGCTGAAACAGGCAGGCTACAGAGCATCATCTCGGAAAATTCAAACTGCTCTGTGCTAGGAGCATGCACCCCTGAGACCTGACTGGGGGTTGGTTTTCTGCTGTTATTATTACATTTGAAAGCTTGATGGAAGCTCTCTGGCTTGGCCAGCAAGAGCTGACACAAGGTCAGTGCTTTATGTGTTATTAACCACAAAAATATTACGTAGTGGAGTTGTGGCTGTCACAGCCTTGACAGTGTATAACAGCTGAGCTGTGATATCATTACAGCTCTCGGAGCAGCGTTCCACAAAGCCAGGATTCAGGCAGTTCCAAAATGTTCTGTTTAAAGTGCTGGGCTGATTGATGATGATAAGTGGGAGTTTATAAACGGATAGAGGCATGGGGAGGAGGGGAGCCAACAACTTAACTGGTTCAATGGAATTCAGTGGCACTGTCTCTCCAGACCATTCTGGTTTAGATCTGCCTACCCTGTGAAAGCAAATGTTCTTTCAGGACTAGGTAAGACTCTCGCCAGAGCTCTGCTTTGCACATAACACAGTGAGGAGGTTGGTTTCTATGTGTCTTAGATTTATTTTACTCATTTTGCTTTTCTGGGAAGGTGAATGAGGCAAAAAGTGTCGTGCTGAACAGCACTTCAGACAGGAGGGCTGGAAACGAGCAAGGTTTTTTCTGGGGACCTCAAGGCAGTGGATACCCCACTGCTAAACCATGGAGGTCACTTTCAGCTGGCCCCCAAACCCAGCTGAAATGAGTGAGCGCCTTAATTCATTCAGAATTTCTTCTGTTCCACAGGACAGTGAAGCAGCAACCCTGAGTCAGGGAGGTGACTTGACATTGGTCTTTCTCTGAAGTAATGGGCTCTCTCCAGCCTTCCACCCTCCCACCTCACATGAGAGGAATTACCTGGTTTTCACATGTGGACATGTGAGACTCGAAGAACAGACAGGTTATCAAAGACCTTGCAGCAAGTCCCTGCCAGAGTTTGGAGCAGGCAGCAGACAAGGCTCTGACAACCCTGCAAGGGAGTCTATGGGTCAGTGTGGGGCCACAGGGTCTCTGAAAGTGATCTGAAAAACTATTGCTAGTTTCTTCCTCCCCTCCATATACTCCAAGCTTTCGTAAGCCCTGTGAGTGAAAAAGCCTTTTATTCCTTGCTTGCCTGCAAGTAGACAAAGCAGTGGAAAACAGAATTAACACATGAATGTTCTGAGTCCATCCTAATTTGGATTTGTACATGCAAAGTGTCCTCCCTGTGGTTGGTGGGTTCCCCCTGCCTCCTCCCCTGGCAGAGTAGGCAATTCTGGGATGAAGGAGGTTGTTGGAAATGGCCCTAAATCTTTTGGTTGTTTCTTTGTTAGAATATACTCCTGCAATTTACTGCATGTTAATGTCATTGCTCTTATACCTTCTTTTTCTTCTTTTTTCCTCCCTTATGCATTGCCTCTCAGCACTGGAAAGCCCTATTTGATCAGGTATGTGAACAACTGATGTGTTGTCTCTGTCTGGTGAGCAAAGAGTCTAACCTCCAGTTAATTTCCTCTGTACTAGATTTCCCCTGCATTTAAAACACTGCCGAGGTGTGATGTGCTCTGCGCTCCCAGTTGCCAGGACTCTGGTGTGCAAGTCCTAATTATCACCTACTGCTTTGGGCCTTCCCTCAATTCCTCCTCAGAGTAGCCAGGGACAGGAGCAGGCCCAGCCTGGTCATCCTGCGAGCGCGGGGGCTGAGCTCTGCTCGCTCTGCTGCTGGTTGTGCTCTCCTTGCTGCGTGGATTAAAGGATCTCCTGCTCTCTGAGGCAGGCAAACTAGAACCTGAAAAACCAGCACTGTGTTCTTGGAAAAGGCTCCCCAGCTGCTAACCTGACTTCTGTGGGGTTGCGTTCTCCAGGGGAGGACCTGCTGCTTTCAACCTGCACAGAAGTTGCGAAGTATCTGCTCCTGTTCCAAAGGCTGTGGTTGCAGGGGGGTAAATGCCTTGGGTCAGACCTGTAGCCAGCTGAAATCAGCACAGCTCTGACTTAGAGCTGCTGAGAGCTTGGGTTGTGGATTCTAGTTTGGAAATTATGCTTCTAGCTGCCTTAACTGGTGTGTTTGCTTTGTGGCGTTCCTTCCATCCGCCTGGTTGAAATGCGAAGGAGCTATAAACTGAAGGACTCCTCTAGGGTTGACTGCAGCGCTCTCTTGATGTCATAAACTTCTGTGCTGCTGTGTGTGTGTAAGTGTCACCTTCTGTAAGGGAGCTTACTCTGATGCTGGCATCGTCCTGGCAATACTAAAGTTTGGACAGGATTTCATCCCTGCTTTATGAGGCGATCATCTTGCTTCTGCGTCTGGCTGAGCTGCGAAGCCAAAAGCTGTGGTGCAGTCTCTGCAAAAGGATGTCCTTGGTACCCTGGGGGTCCTGTTATCATTCAGCTAATAACTGGCTTGTCTGTTCTGAGGAGCGCTCATTCATAGCTGCTTAGCCATGACCGGCTGCTAATCCACGTGTCTGGACTGCAGTACGCTTGTTGTACAGCCGAGCGAGCTGGCAGTTGGGAACTAAATTACTCTAATTGTCGATTACACCTAAACTGTGCAGTGTGTTTGAATTTGCTGGGGCTCGTAGAGCGAGCTGCCACTCAAAAGTGGATGCAAGGTAAACTGCTTGTGGTCTGGGCTGAATGTTTGTTTCAGCCACTTTGAATTCTTGCCCGTCTCAAATGTTGGCCTTAATTTGGAGTCTGATTCTACAAGCATCCTTTGAAGTCACTGAGTCCTTGTGGGATGGGGCTCTTGGCTGGTAGGCACCTCGGGCTCAAAGAGACGAATCTGTAATTTCCCACTGGACTTACTTGAATAGTAGATAGGCTTTTTTCTTTTTTTCTTTTTTTTCTTTTTTCCTGTTTAAAGGAGGGGAGAGTTTGACTGTTGGATTTATAGAACACTACCCCAGCAACAAGGGAATAGGCTGTAAAGGCAGACCTTCAGTAATTAGCTATGTTTCAATTAGGGCTGCAGCCAAAATTTAAGCCTCGTCTGTAAGGCTTTATTATTAAAGAGAATGCAACCTGTGACAACCGTAAGTCCTGAATAAATCGACAATGTCCTTGTTGCCTGTGGGCAAAGCTAAGGAGCTGACGTTTTCCTTGAGCGTTCTCTCAGCGATGCAATGCAATTAGCCCCGCAGCGAATTGCGAGATGCTGTTTGTCGTGGAACAAGGTTGCTGTTCCCAGCAGCTCTGTGCCAGTAGGAGAGGGCAGCAGTTTGTTTAGCTCTGATTGGGATCCACGTGAATCACAAGGACAGTCTTAATGACTAGAGATAGCCTGTCTCTTGGTTCTCGGAGCAGTTGTAGCACTCCCTAGGAGACAGGACCTGGCCTTATGTGTGCTTAGACTGGAAATGGGTGGCCGAAGAGTCCCGAGCTGACACACACGAGCCTCTGTCCACCACCTCCCGGGAGAGCAGCAGAGCAAGAGAAAGCTCTGAAGAAAGTGCTGGGCCAGTTGGGAGTTCGCAGGCTGGGAGTCTGCGGGTCTCTTGTTTCTTGGGTGGTGGAGTATGACAGCAAACACTGCACAGGAGGGGTCAGCACTTCCCCTCTTGCCTTCGAGGAGGGAAAGAAATTCTTAGTAATGCTTTTCTTTTTTTTTTTTCCTTTTCTGTGGGGAGGTACTTTTCTTAATACTTCAGTTTAGGTTTACTGACAAAAAAACGCCCCGGGCTTCTATTTAGACATACAAAATTCAAGGGCGTGAGGGTTTTTTTATGACCACCTCCAACATCTTAAATTAAAAATACAAAACATCTTGATGAAAACTGCGACTCAGCCACAAAGCAGCGCTTTTTGCTTGTTTATTTTGGGGGAGAGGAGTGACTGATGACAATGCTCTCTGGAGGAATGTTTCATGTGTTTGGATCTAGCTCTAATCTGTCACACTGGGAGCTGTCAGTGACTCTAGCCACTTGCAGATTGCTTCTCTTGAAGAAGTAAAATGACTTAGATTTGGCAAAAAGGCAGATCCAGAACTGCTTCCTAGGCTTTGAGGGCAAAATCCTGATTAAGCTGAAGTAAGTACCAAAATTCCTCCTGTGTTTATTTGGTGGGGTTGGCTCTTCAGGCAGGAGTTGGAGAGCAGGCAAGCTTGGGGCTTTGCAGTGCTGCAGCCAGGCAGTAGCCGTACAGCTGCTGCTTCGCACTGCGCTTACGAGATGTGGCTTTTATTATGAGGCCACGGCCCTCAGGCAGCTCTAACTCACTTTTATAGGGGAACTTTTATAGGGATTCATACATTTATTTATTGTGCTCATAAACACCTTCCACCCACACACGCGCTTTAGCTCCGCATCTGCTGCCTTCTGCAGAGCCTGCACCGTCGCTGAGCGCTCCGCACCATCTCCAGGTGGAATCCAGGCTCTGAGCGGAGCAAGGCATTGCCTCTCTCCATCTCCCTACAATCTTTTACGTTGTTGTTGTTAATCTTCTGGTAAAGTTTAAAATGTGACAATCCCAGGAGCAGCTCCTGATGGTTTCACGCTAATGTGCTAATCAGATCCCGTGTTAATTGCCTTGCACACTGGCATGAGAACATCTTGCTGTCCTTGTTGAAGCCAAACTGTCTGATGGTTAGAGAGCGAGTCTGCAGATGAGTCTCTTGAGGGGCTGCTCCTGCTTTGCTATGTCCTTTCTAGGGCCTTGGGTGCCCTTCTTTGCCTCCATGTCCCCAGTGCCCCTACTTTAGAGATGACTGCAGCTAATCGTCATTAATTATCCAGCCCTTGGCTGTGCTGGGTGAAAGGGGCTATCTAGGAGGATGATGGGTTTTTATTAGGACAGACTTGCCTTCTGAACTTGGCTTTTAGCCTTGTTAGATGCCAAGAGCTTGTGTCATCATCTCTGTTTCCCCATCCCCATGGCTGCTGAGATTTCTAGGGTGAATTAAGATTTTCAGCCCTGATCTTGGAGTTCTCACTTCTCACCTGGTTTGTAGTCATGACAACAAACTTTTAAAATAGGCACACACAAAACTCTCCAGAAAGACCCTCCTCAGCACCTTAATCCTATTGCTTGTCAATCCAGGCTGTGTTTTTGTTGCAGCTGCTTTAGAAATGCTGGATTCCTTCCTGAGACTTGTACGTGGGTGTGATGGCAACAGATGAACAGAGTTTATGGGGAATGCAGAGAGATGCCAAGTTACCCAGTCTGTGTAGGCAGCTAATGGAAAACTTGAGCTCAGAAACAAGGCTGTAGAGATACCGTGGACCAGGCATGCACTTGCCAGGAAGAGTTCAGTTGCTGACACTACCAGCAGTGGGTGCAGCTGAACCTGCTCTGCCATGGTCTCATAAAACATTAAAATACTATTGAAAATATGCTGACTTTGCAGCCTTCTTAAATCCAGGGCTGGTTCCTGCATGACTGAAATTGCAAAGCAATCTATAAAATCGGGCTAGCTGTTATCGTGGCTGCTGGTAACTGAGAAAGGGAATTAATCTGAACTCGGTGATCTTTTCTGTTAACTGTGTCCCTTTTCTCTGCATAACCTTTAACACAGGACAAGCTATTTCCCACGCTGTAAAAGAAATTCCAGTTTGTTCACTGGGACACTGCTGAGCTTAACATCACACTTCACTCGGAAAAGTTTCCCTGACTGGCGTTGCTGACTGACTCCTGCTGGCTGTGGCTGGAAGACCTCGCAAGGGAGACCTCGCAAGGGAGGTGTCTTTGAGCTCTAGGCAGTAGTTTGTGTCTGGAGATCGTACCACTTTCTCTGACACGTTGCTTGTGTCTTAGCACTGGTTTGTGTGGGTCACTGGAAGCCGGAGCAGCAGGAACTGCCAGATGAGGCATAGGAAACGCTGGCAGTGAGAGCAGCAGTATAGGCAGGGGGGTTGAGCACTGAGTTCTGTGCAGCCTTCAGGTCCTTACCTGAATTCTGGACTATTGCTGCCCTGTTAGTGTGGTGTTTGTCAGTGTTTAAGTGGAGTGGTGCTGGAAAGAGGCGGTGATAGGATCTGCAGTTAGGAAGTAGTCATGGACTTGTTACTTCATCTAACATGAACTGGAGAATTAGGAGTACCAGTGGGAAGACTGTCCATGGTGATAACAGATTAGCATCCAGGCCCTAAAAGCAGCGCCTGCCTCGTCTGCTGTAGTAGACGTTTCTGCGAGCGTGACAAGAAATTTGCCCTTGTCTCCCCCTCCACCGAGCTGTGCATTGTAAAGGGGAAAGACACTTTAAAAGCTACGAGAGGCTCTTGGCAATGCACAGAGGGGGTTCTGCATCTGCCCCGCGCCTTGAAGTCTAATCTCATTTACAGTTGTCAGCTTGTGGGCTGCTCCAGTAGATGAAAGGCAGAGGACGAGGAGGGACAATAGATTAATCTCGAGCAGAGGGCACTGGCAGTGCACCTGCCCCGGCCCCACTACCTTGAGGAGGGGCGGCAATAGCAGCTGGGCATGTGTCATCTGCTGCTCTTTGAGGCGCCCAGCCATGGAGCACACGATTAATGACTCAAGGGGCTGGGCTTTTGTGAGCGATAAAGCCCTGGGATTTAAGCAGGGCTCTAGGGCCATTTTTTTGAGCAACACCATCACTTTACATTTCTCAAGTGGCGTTTTGGTGGCAGGGAGCTGCTGTCTATGGCCACAATGCTTCCCTTTCTCCTCCCTCCCCAAACTGGGCTGACCTTTGTCATGCAGCATTAACCCTTTGACTCCTCCACTTTGGGTTATGGGGTTGGGAAAAAAAAAAAAAGAGTCCCTTCAAATTTATTGCCCTGTGGACAGACTTGAGGCAAAGAATGGGCTGGTAGGAGAGGATCTGGTTTTGTGGAAGGAGGTTGGTTTGCTGATGCTGTCTGGATTGTCAACCCCTCGCTGCCTTCTGCCAGAGACTCTTTAGAATACAGCAGCCCCTAGGAAAGAAGGGAGGGGAACTTATTCTTCCTTCAGTCAAGGAGGGAAACTGAGGCACTGAGCAGCAAATAGGTGCCTGAGAGACTCTTTCTTCTACGGGGTAATGTCTTGTCTTGTACTATGCCTAGATTAGCCTGTCCCCGTCCCCAGTGTTGTTGCAGGGGATGGCAATGTCCCAGAACTTCGAGGCTTATACCCGGATTTGGCTTTTAGCCATGACACCCCGGAGCAATGGCTCAGCATGAAAAAGCTACACGGAGGTCATTAAAGATCTTCCTGCCTCGTGCAGGATGAACAGCAAAAATTCCCCAAGTTCCTCCTTAATCTTCTAATACCTCTGTACACTGAACAGCAGCCAGCCCTTAAGCTGGATGTGAGGTTCTGGGATTGTCTGTATTTACACTTTCCGTGCAGCGTGAAAGGTTTGTGATCAGCTATCCCATTTCCCCTTTCCCTGGCTCTTTGGATACTCCTCTCTCCCATCCCACCAGCCTCTATGCAGCCTGTTGGCTTTGCCTAGTGCAAGACATCGGGAGTAGAAGCCATCAATGTGAACCAGACATCAGCAGCGTAGCAAGCACAGCACTGTAAAGCTTGTGCTGGTAGTAGAAGGCATCTCCTGAAATGTTTGAAGGATTCATAATAAACACACCGAAAAGCACATGGAGGCTGAGTCAGTCTTACACAGCCTGTGAGTTACTGGCAGCTTGATGTCTCTAGGTTTGTAAAAGCCTCAGGAGGCTTCCTACTTGTTACGCATTTGTGTACCTTCCAGTCTGAGCTGCCTGAAAACCCCCACGGTAGAGCGCAGCGTCCGAGAAGGACACAAGCTGTGCTCGGAGCCCTGTATCTGCTGCCTCCTGAGCGCGGCTGCCGCGCGCTGCCATTGCAGCTGAATGCGCGGGGTGGTTTTCAGGCACATAGATCCTTGCTAATGCATTGTTCTCAAATCCTGTCTTGCACATAGAAAATCACTGAAGCAATAAAAACATTTAAGCCTGCGTGTTTCAAAAGAAAGGGAGGGGGAAAGCCGTAAACACAGAGTGGATTGATGCTGTTCTGCAAATCAGCTGGCGCATTGTGCTCTGGGCCTGCGTGCTCTGTTACGATAGAGAAGGGGACGAGATCATCCTGTCTCCAGAGGAACAAACCAGCTGCTTAGTGAGTGGAAACAGTTTGGAGGTGCTTTTCTACACCATCATCGCTTATGCCTGTAACATTCACAGGGCATTGAAAGTTACTCTCTACCGGACCTGGAGATCAAGCGTTTCTCCTCTGTGGTAGGAAGTACAATGTTCCCGTTGCCTTGCGGAATTTGCAGTCAGTGCAAGTGTACTGGGGCACGTTTGCAAATTAAATGCAGCAGTGGGCGTGTTTGAGTTTGACAGCAGCCAAGGAAGCTGTGAGCTCCCTCTGCCTCATCGCTAGGCATAGTACAATGTTTTGGTGTGAAATCAGCTTGGTGCCAACACACCACGAGTCAGTTGACGGGCTTCAGGTGATGGGCTGTTTTCCTGCGCTGTTGTATGTACAGGCTGCTGAGGACAGCTGATCTCTGAAGGCTCTGCATCTTTACTTGGTTCAAACCATGCGGTGTTTGCCTGTTCTAGCTGCAGCACTTCAGACAGTCACTTCTTTTCCCTTCCTTTCCCAGTCTCCGGAGTGGTGGCATCCCCCTCATTCAGCTGCTCGTGGTGACGCTGGGGATGTTCTATCACCAGAGGTGATATGTCTTGGTGAGATGTGCAGTGTAAGTCCTGATTGTTTGTGATCACACCAAGACTTGCTTGGACCTTGAATTCCTTCAACTCCAAAATTAACCCCCCAGTACTAACAAGATGCAGAGAATGTGTGTCTTAGTATATGTTCCTGTTGCTTAGGAACAGCTGTCTGCAGTGACCCTGCATCGCTGGTGAGAAGAGTAACCATGTACGAAACTGATGTTAAGCAAGTAAGATCAATCTTACCCCAAGGAACTGTTCTTCATGTTCTTTGATACTTGACATACTCTGTAAGTAGTGTAATCTCCGGAGTTTCCCAACGTGTATGAGGAAAAAATGCTGGAGGCAAAGCTGTTTGTGACTATTATCAAACCTTTGGTCTCATGCACTTCTTCAGGGTGGTGTTCCCTGAGGAAACATCTCTTTGCCTCTGTGATCCTTCATGATTAGGTACCAGTGATGATGGAAGCCTTGCTTTCTGTAGCATACTTGTTTGTGATGTATGATGGTACTGGAAGTGCTTGTTGATGAGAGCCTACAGCCAACGAGACGTAGCCATGCTGACGTTTTGGCAGACAAAAGATCAATATCATAAAAAAAGCTACTGGAGGACTTGATTCTATGTGCTCTGACTTGGTCTAGCAAAGCGCTTGAAAACGAGCGTGATAATGGTCCTGGACCCGTTATATGTCTAATGTCAACTGTGTGTTGTACTGGGGCTGGTACCAGAGCAGCGTGTGCCCTAAGGGATCTGGAGAGCAAGGTGGGTGTTTAGTTCTGCTCCTCGGCTCTAACACAGAGCCCAACGCTTGTTTCCTTGCACTATCTTCCTGCCACTTTTCTCATACGTTTACTGATCCTCACGCTGAGAGATAATGGGAAGTGGGCTTTGAACATCTTTCCTCGCTGCAGGCAGTGCTCTCCATGGAAGGATGCTGCTTTTTAGCCTTGTCATTTACACTCGGGAGGAAAATGAAAGTGTTTCTTGTGGTTCCTTCTTCTGTTTGAGCTGCTGCCTCTTCCCTCAGCTACTCCCTCTTGGTTGCTAATAGAGGAGTTGCTTTTACACATGGTCTTGTTATCGTCGGATTTATGTCTCTTGGTTGTTCTCCAGCAGGAAAGGCACAAATGTTCTTCCGTTGTCAGTCTTCTGACAATAGCATCTGGGGCTTGGAGAAATGTTTATTTTGCTTTGACTGGTGCATTTAGGCAGTCCCGTTGAGGGTGACTGTTGTGAAGAGCGTGGGAGATGGTCCTGCTGCGGTTGTCCTTGGTGTCTGAGCTGCGCCTGGAGACCATGACTGGAGGAATAATTTCCTTCCAACCTAAGTAAAGTTTCTGAAGAATCTTTGAGCTGCATGTTTGCTCTATCGCACTTGGACTTGCCAGCTGTGGGGCATGTTTTGTGCGTATGTGCAAGTGTTGGGGGATGTCTTGTGTGTATATGTAAGTGTGCAGGGTTGCTCTTGTGGCTTTAACATGTTAAATATTCTGGTGTTGTCTCCTCTAGAGCTCTGTAAACTAGCGTATAGGCTGGTTTTCTTTAAAGGATTCTCCAGTGCTGGGCATCCCCACTGGAGGATTTTGCTATTGCAATTCTTTTCAGTCAGTCTGCATCCCGGAGGCTGTGCTGTGTTGCCTTGCTTTGTGCTTGTCACCTGATGAGTACCTCCTGCCTGCATTCCTTGCCTCCTACAGCATTTGGAGAGCCAAAGCCGTGTCTCTTTATGAATGAGTGCAGTGGGCAGTTCATCTACCTGTCAAGCCTTGACAGGAAACAGCTTTTGTGGTGGAGAGAGCAGCAGCATGGCTTTGTAGTTACGTGTGAGAGCTGGGCTGTAAGTGCTGCAGTCCCCTTCAACAAGGCAGGTGCATTTGGTGACCTCTCCCAGGGTAGTGACAGCCAAAACATCTCCCAAAGAATCATCGTATGTGACTGAAACAGCATCTTCCAGCCTTATTCCCTCTGTGGCCCATGAACTCAGAGCTGCCATTGCTGCGTCGATTTATGGGATCTTTTAGGGTTGACACTGGGTGACCATGAAGAGCTGGGGCAAAAAGTCATTCACCAGCTGCTGATTTATAGCCCTAGTAAACAGTCCTGAAAAGCACAGTGAGAATTTTCTGGACCTTATGCAGTTCCAGCTGACTGGAAGCTCTAGGCTGTTATCTGACCATGTGGAGTAATAAAACTGTGAAAACTAATTAACGTTTGGGACTACTGCAAAACAAACTAGTTCATGCAAAAAATTACTCCACGCTTGCAAGCAGCAGTGACTTTATGGGCTTATAAGCCTTTGTTTAATGACCAAGCATGTAGTACGATGTGTGAAGTATGTTCCTTTGGCTGACTTCTAAGGCCAAACAGAATGTAACAAGCTCTACTGATCACGGAAGATCTGCATACCAGCTTGGGATAACGTTCTCTTTCATCCTTATTAATTATGTAGCTGTGGGCGGAGTTTTGACACAAAGCTGCATTGGATGGTTTCCTGTAGCCTGAAACAGCCTGAATTACACACACCAACCGTCGCTGAAGCAGGGCATTCAAGGAAAGATGCTCTCTGCAGTGTGCGTGCTGTGGTCTTTCTGAGGTCATTCTCTGCTCGCTGTTTCCCATGATGTGTAGCTGAATGAGCTCTGTCCCATTGGGAACACCAGGGTGATTTTCTGATGTTAGCAGGCAAAGTCAGCCCTGCTCAGGACCTGCCTCCTGTGATGAGGATGCTCTGTGTGTGCCAGTTGCGATGGTGCCGTCAGAGGAGGGTTGTTTCTGAGTGCCCCGGTATTGTGTCCCTGCCAATGACAAGCCACTGACATTGTGTAGATGATCCAACCTCTGTCACCCTACACCGATTTCGAGGGAGGGAATGACTGGCCATTCTTCCTGCTTAATCAGATTACTAAGGTAACCCTCCTTCTGTCACATCACTCCTGCATTGCTGAGTAGATCTTAATACTGGATGTTTAAATGCCTGTATTGTTAAGAGTCCAAGCCGTGTCTGCTGATTCCCATTCTCCTTTGCTAGGGTCTATCAGTTTAGCTGGTGGTGGAGCCTTTGCTCACTGGGACACATGATGCTGCTTTGCCTTTTTTTTCTGATCAATAACTAATCACCTCAAAGAGCAGAGGGGGCCCTTTGGCAGAACGTAGGGTGCTCTGGAGGAGGCTGTGCAGTTGTTCACTGTGTTTGAGCTGCACAGGCTTAAGCTACTGCTCCTCAGAAAGCCGTAGGCAGTGCATGTCCTGCCTTCTCCCTATGTTGAGAAGGGAGGAGATGAAGCTTGATTATTGTACCGGGTCCCTTTGCTGCCCCACTACATGGCTGTGAAATGAGGGAGCCTGTTCTGGAGCTGCCTACCATAAGGGGAAAGTTGTGTCCTGGCCGGGCCTGTGCCCACACCCGAGTCACGCAGCCGGAGCATCTTATATCTTGGCAAGATACTTGTCATGATTGCCAACACAGGGGCAGGTATTTGGAATTTGAAAGAAAAAACATCTTAAAGACAGAGAAACAGTGATGTGATGAGATTTCTATTGATTTGTTTGTTTGTTTATAACATGTTGCCCCTGCCCATTCCGATGGATGCACTTGAATTGTCGTGGTGCTCAGTACCAGGGTACCAGCTAGCGTGGGTCTATCCCAAGCTTTGGTTTTCTCAGCTAAGTATTGTAGAGCTATTATTTGACCTAAAATGAGTGTGTGTGCATACTCATTGCTATAGAATTCTGCTTTTTCATGCACCAAATCAAGTCCCTGTGGATTTTCACCTCCCTCCCAGATCTGGCAGACAGTGAAAAAGGGAGCTATTTTTAATCTGAACTGTTCTGTGTTTCAAGTTCAGAGTAAAAAACGTCATTTTTCTCCTGACAAGTTTCATGGCTGATTGCTGTAAAACTCCTTGCCTTTAAAGGAAGGATAAAACTTCCTACAGGAAAGGCAAAAGTTCTGATTTTTGGGGCTATGGATCTTAGTTCTTTGGGGAAATTGAAAAACCGTGGCAATCACTATCCTTGGGTTAAAGAATTTACTCAGAAGGAGGAACAATTTAACAGAGGAGTCAAGCAAAGTCCAGTGTGGCAGAGTGGTATCAAGAGACCCGGTTCCCCTCCAGGAGGGGAGGTGATGGTCACTGGACTTGGAATCATTTGCCTAAAACAATATTTCTGGCAACCAAAGAGACCGGCATCACTGGCAGATTGGTGCTCGCACACCTTTCATCATCTTCTTGCTGTCACTTCAGTTCTATCATCCCACTGGAGTCACAGCTCCATCTGTCCTCTCGAAAGGCTGGCATGTGTTGTCCAGGAGAGAAGATGAATTTCTGGTCCAAGTGTTCTAGGGGTGTAGAAAAAGTTTCTTCCTCTCTGCACTGTGTGTGCTGAGCCCTGTTCGATGGCTCCAAGGGGAAGCTACCTTCCAGAGCAGGTCCATCCTTCTGTGCTGACTGTCCTGCACCCTGGGATGTGATGATGGGGACAGCGAGTTGTTACCACCGGGATGCAGACATCTCCCTAAGCAGTAAGGGCTGAGACCACTGGCTTCTTTTTGCCTTATAGGAAGCAAGAGGGAGAGAGGCAGAGCAGATCTGACCATGCAGGAAGGCTTGAGCTGGGGAGAGCAGCACACTCTATTTTGCAAGATAGCTTTGGGTTAGGCCTTCAGGCCAGACAGTGGGTTGGATGCCTTCAGTGTGACAGGAGCAATGTTCCCCAGTCAGTGCTGAACCTTGTTCCTCCAGCACTTGTGAAGCTGCTTCTATGCAAACCCCAGGTCCATTTTCTTCTGGCTTCCAGTGCTGAAGGGGTTATTCATGACAGTCCAAGTGCTCTCTGCTGGTGACCCTTGAGCTGGGACACCCCTTGCCTGCCCTGCCGCAGCCTTGGTAAACACAGAGTTGCAGCTGATGCAATGCAAGGTAAGAGGAGCTCCCTGTGTTTGTATGGGCAGAATTTGTCATTGCTGAATAAATTTCCACCCTGGTTACGAACCTGGCAGCACCCTCCAGGCACAGCCTTGGTCTTTGCTGTGAGGACTGTCTAATGCAGCCAGCCAGTCACAGCATCATGGTACCTGTTAAGGCGTAATGGGACAGCCGAGCTCTGACCCCATCAGCCGCTCACCCGCCGTCCAGCCCCGTAGTGTCTGCAGCTCTCTGCCTGCTGGGGCAGGGGAGCAGTGCTTGTCTCCTGGGGCTGGCCAGGTTGGGGGTGGTTCCGCCTGGCCTTTGTCTCACTGGTGTTGCTCACCAGATATGTCACTAAGCAGCAGCAGAGAGCGACCCAGTGGCTCAGATCTGATTAACCTCTACAGCTTTATCCCAGGTCTTAATTGGATTAGCTGCAGGGGGGGTGGCGCTGCTGGTGTTCTTTTTTTTTTTTTTCTTAGCCAGGTACTTCTCCCTGTGACATCTAATGCAAGCAACAAGTTAGAGTAGCAAGGCCTGTGAATAAACAAGTGGTGTTTGCTTCTTCCCTCCTGCTCGTCTAACAGCTCCTGCTCTTCCTTTCTGAAAAATTGCTGTAGCTGATGCCTACGAGATTGGCCTGAGTAAGGCCTGGAGTCCGATGTCTTGGGAGGTGGAGGTCTCACCTGGATGCCAGACCGAGAGTCCCTGGTTGCTGACTGCAGTTCTGTCACTTTTGGGAAGGATTTCTGCTCCATAAAAGTTCAAAGCAGTATTAACTTTCCATGTTCAGTCTCTTTCATCTTTTCTCAGAGCTTTTTAGTTTCCTTCAGGGCCTGATTCTTCTGCACCGCAGGGTTTTGGCTTGTGTCACCGCAGTGGCTGTGGGCTGTAGGGAACTGGCCTTATTCAGCGCTGCAATAGCCCTTCCTCTTCAAGGACTTCAAAGCTTGTTCTCCAGTATCAGTCCATTTAGTTTTGCAGGTGGGAACATGGAATAAGGAGATGAGGGATCACATTTTGTTACAATGGGGGACAGACTGATACAGACCTAAAAAAGGAATGGAATCCATTTGATCATGGCACTGCTCCTCATTTCTCAAGCTGCTGTCTACCTGCATGATGCCCAGTTGAAGATAAAGAAGAAACAGTTTACAGGAACCTTTTCCTCATGATCGTCCTTCTGCCAGCAGCACCCAGTTACCTCTTCAACAAACTTAAAATAGAAGCCTTTCTCCTTGCCATGGCTGTAATTGGTCCTGGATTGGGCACTGGAGAGGGTCATTCACCTCCCTGGGATGATAGAAGGTGCTGAGAAGCTCTCTCATATCTGTTTCTAGATAGCCATGCACAAAAAGAGTGAATTGTAAGTGTGATATCGGAGCACGGCTCTGTTCCAGGAGGAATAATAGATGTACCAGCACCGCTCTAGCTGTTACGAGATCAAAAGTGCTGTTACATTAAAGCTGGTAATACTGCCTGGCTTGGCAAAAGGCCTGAGAAATTGTTCCAGAGTTTTAATATGTGTTCAGATAAACCATCTTCCATAGTGAGGATCAGGTCTTTGAATTTAGTCCATGCACGATAGCAGGGGTTTTAGCGGCCTGGTGAAAATATAACTCCAAGGAATTCCCTCTTTGCATAGAGCTTGAACATTATTAATTGATAACTGTTTCATCCCAGTTACAGTCTCAAAGTAGTGGGTTCTGTGCCCCATTGTATCTGGGGTGCCTTTATGGGAGGCGTGGTTGCCAGGCAGGGACTCTGCTGCTACTTGTAAAGAAACTGTGGTCATTAAGTTGAATTACGACGGACATTAGTTTCCCTTTTCAGATTTAATGTATTCATGTATTTTGTGTCCACGGCCCCGCAGCAGCTTGCAGGCTGGGTATGTAAATTGGTGGCTGCAGAGGATGACTGATCCATTAAGAGGTGGAATTTGATGCTCATAAAAATGAATGCGGTGGTTTGCTTGAGTTTGAGTTGCCTGAGGATCTCTTACTTGCAACTCTGTGGCTCGGGCTGTATTTGTTACACAAGCAACAAGAATGGAGAGGCCCTGTGGTTTCAGAGGGTTGGTTATTCTTTTGTCTGTGAGTATCAGTTACACTTTTTCTGTATCAAATGTTATTCCAAGGAAGCTGTGAAAATGTGAAATGCAATGATATCTGGAAACAAAGCATCGCAGTCCGAATTCACTGAGTCCGCAGAAATACCCGTATTTGGAGATCTGTCCAGATAGTATTTTTCAGGAAAAGCCAAGTTTTAGTAGATAATTTTTCATTATTAGGCTTTCATAGTGGGATGTAGAGGACTAGAAGGATTTGGTGGGTCATTAAAATAAGTACTGTGGGGTTTTAAGCACAAGATGAAATCCTGGCCCTTCTAAAGGGGACTCATTTACTTCCTTTGGGGGCCCACTGTTAATTTCATTACTGATTTCAGAAGGGTAGGGACTTCCCCTGATTTTATTTTCACAGTGTTTCTTTAAGCATGCAGACATAGAAATACTCACTTTCTTTTGCGGAGGATTTTATTAAGGGAAGCTCACACAACGTGCTCCCCTTCCATGGTGGAGCACTAGTGTGCTAAATTTAGTTTTTCAAGCACATGAGGTTGTGATGATCCCTTGGATATTGAGAGGCTCTGCTCTGAAAACACTGGCACTTCTTGTTCTTCCCTTTAGCGCTGTGAGACAAATACTTCAGCTCTTCATCACTTATGCGAGCCAGGGCTGAAGGGGCAGTTGCAAATATGCAGGAACAATATTGTGACACACACCATAAAGTTCTGCCAAGGAGAAAGGAATATTCAGGCTCAAATGATCTTTCTTTCCCTGAGGCTTCTATGGTTTATTTCAATTTTTTCTAAGGCGACGTGCTGGATCCAAGCCTTGCAAACAGCCGGCATCTTTCGTGTCAGGGAAAAAATTCTTTACTAGCCACAGCCTCTCTGAGAACTGGTGTTTTTTTGAAGGACATCAGGCAAATGTGGAGGCAAAATGCTTTTCTTAACTCTGCAGAAGGGAGAACTGGAGCAAGCAACACTGGTCAATTAAAATGGCAGCATAATTTTCATTGCCGTAATAAAGACTAATGGAAAGTGAAATGAATTATTTTGTGCAGTAGGACAGGAATTAATCTTAGCTAAGCAACCCAGTCTGTTGTACTTCCCTGCTTGCTACAACAAATATTTATCTATGCAGCGAGATTTTCTAGCACAGAAATACTCAGAGAATAGTGTGACGGCCACGGGAGTTGGATGGGCTTGTTTTCTAACTGTGTTCCCTCCCTTGGCTGATAGGTGAAGATGCTGATGGCCAGTTTCCCGTTAACACAATTATTTTGCAAACTTACACGGTAAGTCTGCTAAAGATCCTGCTGTTGCCTGAGTAATCTCATTCCTGAAGAGAGATTCTGCTGAAATCTTTGTCCATGGAATGAGCTGAGTCAAAACTCTAGTTCCCCCTCCATGCTGGGGAAATGTCCAGGTTCAGGGAGCAAATCCTCACACCAGCAGCAGGTCTGTGCCTATTCTACATGGGACAGAAATTCTGCAGAGCCCAGAGCAGCGTCACAGCAGGTTCCTCTCTAGTGAGAAGCAGCAGTGAGCCCGACTCTGTCGCTGGCTCACGGCTGTCCCTGGGGATGTGAGAGCCTTGCTGTCCTGTACTTGCCTGTGTGTAGTACTTTACTGCAGGGTTGAGCAAGGCTAGACGTCTTGCCCGAGTATCTCCTGCCCAGCTCCTCAAAGTCACTCCATATGATGAGCAGAGCCTGGTTATATCTGCTCTCCATCTGTCCCTTCCTCCCTCATCTTCACTATCATTAATTGTTAGTGTCTGGCTTGAAAGATTGCCTCTTAGCACGGTACTGATGGGATCTTTCCACAGCGGATTAAGGCTGGAGTGGATTGACAGGAGACAGTATCCGTGCTGTGGGAAGTCTGCCAATTGTGTGTGGGCTCCATGCTGCTGCTCTTCCAGTTATTCCAGTTCATGTCAGGACATAGGCAAGAGTCAGTTGCAGCTCTGTGCCCCCTCGCTGGGGCCAGCCGGCCAGATGTGGTCTGGTGCACCGTGTGCTGGGTTTGGGAGAGGCCACCCTGCACCCAGCTGCTGCAGGCGGCCTTTGGCAAATCTTCACGGCTCTTTACATCAGCAGCACCAGCCCATGGAGGTGGTTTCCTACCTGGCTTGTCAGGTGGTTTCCACTGTGTGATCACAGTGCTCTAATCCAGGATGTGGTTAACAATAAGTGTTGTGAGGGGTGCTGGCAGTCGGAGTTGAGCTGCCATTTCTTACTGCGTCGCGCTCCCGAGGTGGCTAATGTGTCTGTAAATCACACAAGTGCTTTCCTGTAGCTTGGCTTTCTGTTCCTGCCTCAGCTGCCAGGATTTCGTGGGACACAGATCTCAGCTTTTGGCGAGAGCACAGCCTCCTTTCCTTGTAGAGGTACCTAGTATGTGTTTCCAGTGCCCTGAAGCATAGCCAAGGGCCCTTCTAAGCTCGCTGAATCCAGGCCCTGAGAGATGGTATTTCTTTTTGCTTAGTTTGGATTGCTTTCCTGTGAGGTCTATATTTTTTCCTGTATGTGCATGGGGAGCAGGGGAGATTCCCTTGGTATTTCAGAAGGTAGGAGTTTCCCCTTACCTTGTTGGTCTCCTGATCTGCTCCTGACAAGTCCTTGGAGAGCCTTGTTGCTTTTCCCGAAGATGGTAAATGTCCCCCAGTAACCAGAGGATATCTCTATCTGTATCTGCTCCCTTGCAAGGACAATCTGGGGCCTGGAGGCGTGTTTCCTCCTGCTGTCAGCAGCACAGGTGATGACTCTTTTTTCCATACTTAGGACAGACTGGCAGAAACTTTCTGTGCCTTGAAGCAATCGCACCACGGAGGATTTCCATGTGTGCTGATGCTGGCTACAGCTGTTGCAAAAAAGTCTTCTCCCAGTCTAAAGGAAAATCTTTCTATCTAATCCATCTCAGACTTTAAATCTCAAAGATAGCCAAGCAGAGTCTGCACCACAGGGCTCAATTTTGTGGGCTTTGTGGGGGAAATGTTAAAAGATGTTCACGGAGTTCAGAAACATTGTTGGATTTTTTTTATTTTTTTATTGTTTGGTATGTAAATCCCCCTGGCTGGTATTCCCATGTCCCTTTAAGCCATTTGAGATAACGTTTCTTTTGTGGGTTTTTTTTCGTTAAAACTATTTTTATCCTAGTTCATGGGACTGTACAAGTAGAAATTAAAACCCTGCTCGGTATTTCCTTGCCCATCCTCTCTGTTCTCCATCCCCAGACCCTTTCAGCTCTCCCCCCTTGCCTCCCCAGCTTGCCTTGAAGGGCTGGGAAAGCGGCGCTGCCACATTCTGTTGCCTGCCTGATTGTCGTGGGGTTGTGTTTGTGCGGGGAAGGTCACGAGACAAAAAGACCACCAGGCAGGGGTGGGGAGGGGGGGTTCAGTCCCTCTCCATTCAGCCCTTGTAGCAATGGGTGGGAAGAGCCTTGTTTGCATGACAGGATTTCAGAGGGCGATTGCTTTTTGTTTAGGTTTCTTCCCCGGCTGCTGCATGGGCCCTGGAGCGCTGCAACAAAAGTAGAGCATATCTATGAGATTCATGGGGCTGAAGCGTGCTGAGATAACCAAGAGGCAAAGTCATCAGTGCAGGAGTGACAGAGCCAGGGCCAGCCATGGTGTGCTCACGGCCTGGCGATGGTCAGCAATTGCTCTGGGGGAGATATATGTGATATGTCCAATCTTGGCTCTGGTGGCAGCTCTTCTTGGGTATCTGAATCCTGTCGGTGGAGATCCTGAGCTGGATGAATGCTGTGAAAGTTTTCTGTCTGTGGAGTGAAGGTTGTAATGCGGGGGGACAGCTGTGTGGGCCTGCCACACTGGTTGTGCTTCCCTGAATGGTTTTGAGACTTCTAGACAGTGACTTGCAACATCTGCCTCCTTCCTTGCCCATCAGCTCCACGCTTCTGAGCGTGTCCTTTCAAGTGCTTGCTTCTTAGCATCCCTCTGAGGAGCTGAGGGGCTGTCCCTCAGTGCAGCTTTCCCCTCACCCCCATCCTTAGAAAGCAGCTCGGTCTATGTTTGCCACTGGTATGCACAAAGGCAAACATTATCAGGGACTCATTATAACTGTCCCAGTTACCCCAAGTTCATTTGCATAAGAAGATTGACCAGCCTGTGGTAGTAGCTTTGCCTTGGCCGTCTGATATGGGGCACTTAGATTTGGGGAGCAGAAAAGAACTAGAGTTCCCAGGCTGGATGTGTGATGGGAGGGGGTGATGGTTTCGGTCCCTAACAGCATGAGTGCTACAGCAGCCCCTCCTGGAAGCAGGTTGACTCCCAGCCACTGGCAGCACACAGCTGCATGTTTCAGCTTTAATAGCTGCTAGTTTCCCACAGATGCAGACTCAAGGAACCCCAGGCACCCCTGAACTCCTGGCTGTCCCATCTGAGTAAATCCTTCTGTTCAGCTTGTATGTGTGTATTTATGTATTTATTTTTAGTAGGTGTTGACCCTGCTTGAATGCTTTTGGACTAAGCAGTGACCTGCCTTGTGTTGTCACCTCCCTCACACGCATGTAACCTCTCCTCCTTGTGTCTGGCTTACTTCCAGTGAGCTAGCTGCTTCTGCAGACGGGCTCTAAAGGGAGCGGAGAGCAGCTGGGCTGGAGCACAAATCAGGAAGCAGGCTGAAATGGTATGATCTCTTGACCCAAAGCAATAACTAGTGCTGCTAGGGCTTGCTCACACTGCAGCAGCTGCTAAGCTCGCACTCCTTTCACTGAATTGAGAATTATTCATATTCTTTTTCCCTTCCGCCCAGTGCCATATGTAACATGATCTGCTGTGCCCAGGCTGGCAGATGGAAAAGCAAGACACTCGTCTATTTGTAGTGATGGTTCTTCATGGGCTCAACTGGCCTGTGAAGGTGCAACGTCCAAGCTTGTCAGCTCTGGCAGGGCAGCCTTTCTGGAGACCCTGACAGTCCCTCTGCCTCTGCTGTGTGCGAACGGCTGCACAAATGCACATCAATCTCTTCACTGCCCTTCTGCTTCCAGGAGAGACTCTCAGACTTGGACATCTTTGTTTGTTGCTTGTGGACATCACTAAGCTTTGCTGCTATTTATGGTGGTGCTTTGACCTTTATCTTAACCCCTCTGTAGCATTTGGTGATTTGCAGTTTTTACTAGTTGGTTATTAAGTGGCAATGCAGGAGTGCTTCCTGGAGGCGGCGGGAGCACAGGCAGCTCATCTTGACTGTAATAGCATTTTAAGCCTCTTGCATCCTTGGGTGAGTTACTTTGCCTCTCTGCCTTGGGTTCCCAGTTCGTGAAGTAAAACTCTTTATTAGGTGGTAACACCACTGTGAGTCATAAAGAGCGCAAATTATCATTTCAAAATGCTCTGTGTGATGGAGACCTGATTGCAAACAGCCAGATCTCAAATCTCTGTCCTATATTTTTGGATGTTTCTGAAAAGGTTTGATGATCCAGCCCAGATTTCTCAGGAATTCCTTTGCTATATCTTGGTGGGGGAGGTGGGGGAGGAAATCCTCACATCTTTTCTCAGATGACTTGGTGCTTGTGTTCTGATTTCAGGACACTGACATTTTTTGCCTGAAATTGGCTGCATTGACATTGTTTTGTTTGCTTGGTGCAAGAAATACCAAAAGAGAGGGGAGCAGAACCAGGGTCTCAAGTTGTGGCACAGGTGGGTGCCCCTTATGGTTCCTCTAGCAACACTTTAAAAGTCAGTTTGTATGTTTGCCTTCCCTGATGTGTTGAAAAGGCAAAGGAGGGTCAAGCCTTAGAGTTAAATTTGTTTTCCTTTCCCCTGTGTTTGTTTTTGAGGGCTGTGTCCTACCTTCTACTGGCTTCCTATGACCTCTTGTTTCAGCTTGTGTGACGGTGAAATCTATTTATGAGCGAGTGAAACGTGAGCTCCAGACACTGAATTAGCTTTTAGATGGTTGCTCCTGACAAATATGAAAGATATTCTGAGTGATGATTTAAGGCCTTATGCTGTCCCTTTTAGAGTAAGTCACTGTATCTTTTGCTTTGCAGTTGGGAGAATTGGATTTGGCACAGGATCATGTAGGGGGTGACTGATAGACTGAGGATAACGGATCCCTTGGCCTATCTAAACCTGCACACCCAAAAGGGGTGGGAGTGTGTCCAGCTTCCAGCTCTGCCAGTGAGGTTCAAGCAGTAAGACGGGTCCTTTCTAAATGCTTTATTTTCCCTGTGAAAAGGGTTATCTACATTATCTACAAATAACGATCTGTCGAGTTTTGTTTGCTGTTCCACAAAAGATTGGGGAAAAAATGCTTTCTGTTTTTCTTTGAGCAAAATATTTAATCTGCCTTGAGCCAAACCATCTGGGCACTCTGAACATAAACATAAATGGCAATTTGCTAATGAACCATTTTAAAACCGATAATGACCAGTGTTTTGGCCTTGTAGAATCTGAGGGAGCTTCTTCTAAACAATCAATCTTCAAAGCTAAGGCAAATTCACGTGAAAGTCTTGGCATGACTGAAATCTCTGTTTTTTCTTGGAAAAGTTTTGTTTTGAAAAAAAATTACGCTGGTTTTAGAAATGAGAGGAAAGCCCTGCAAATAACACTGATGATAAACAATGTAAACAATATTTCTGTGTCCTACATAGGAACTGCACCACCTTTAGAGCAGTGTTACACTTGCATCTCTTGGGCTGCTGTTTGTATTCTCTGGGTGCTTTATCACATCAGCTGTTTCCATGTCACTGGCTCAGTTTTGCTACAACTCCCTTTGATGGGGCCTGTCTGGCCTTTGGTGGCTGCTGTTCCAGTTGCTCTGGGTTCGTGAGAATTTGTTGACTGGGAGCAAAGAAGATGCCTGTCGGTGGAGGGATTATGCGGGGACAGGCGACGGTAGCGCTGTCTGCTCCAGGCAGTTTTTCTGCTCCTGGATTAAAGTTCATGCTGTGTTACTTGTCTCTCTCTGTAAGGCCTTGTCAAGTCCATGTGGGAAGCTATTCTGCCTGCACTATTTCACTTTGTGCGGCTCAGCTCGCTCTCTGCCTCATTTCTCCTCCCTCTTTCTCCCCTCCATTCAAGCGGCATCTTTCAGTCTTCCCCATTCAGGTCTGTCTTTGCTCTCTGCCCTCTGTAAAACTTCCATGCCCTCCCTACCATTCATCACCTCTTGCTCATTCACCTCCCTGCTTGCCTTTCTCCATTCATCTGGGCTTCCCCCCAGCCAGTCTGGGCTGCCCTCTTCTCCTGCCTCTTCCTCAGTCGCCTTTTGTGTCTTTACGCTCCCTTCTCAGTGACCAGCTGAAGCACAGCAGTCTGCAGCGTGCTCCGTGAGGATGCTCTGCTAGAAGCTGGCCCCACTTGATGGGCTAATTAATCCCTAGTGGAAGCCTGGTGGGATTGTCTTGGGTGGATTTGTGTGTCTATTTGCCCTGCAGGTGAGAAGATTTATTTTATTTTATTTTATTTCTCTCTCTTCCCACTTCCCAGAAATGCAGCATGAGGCATGAACAGGAAGAGTGTTACCATTACCTAACCTTCCTTTTCGCTCTGATCTTTCTGTCTCTCCCTCCTGGTTTATTTCCCCTGTATTTACAGTAGTTGCCACTCTCAGGTGACTTTGGGAGATTGTTTGGATTTCCTCATTCCTGAGGAGTGTAACGTGCATGGTCTTAATTATGCTGGCTCTCAAATTATGGTCGTTGCCTGCGCCTTTTCTGCTTCCTCCTTCTAATCATCTACATTGGAGTCGTATCAGTTTTGAAAGCCGTGTCTGCACTTGCATATGTGTTTTAAGTGTTACCCAGGGAATAGAGCTGGTCAAGTATCCACAGCTCGTTGTTTCTAAGTCAGCACAGCCACAACCCTGTACTTGTGATGCAGACCAGTCTGCACCTAAGGCCTTTGCCAAAGGTCCGCCAGGCTGTGGTGCAGCAGGTCCCCTACAGCTGGCACCTGTGCGGGCTGTGAGCAGACGTCGCCCCGCGCTGTTGAAGGAGCAGGTATCTGCTGCAGGGTGGCAGGAAAGCCAAGTGGGAGGTCTGCCTGCCTGGGGGTGCCCATGGGGGGCTGCAGCTGTGAATGGTTAAACTGCATTCAGACCGCTCTGTTCAAGTGAAAAGGGAATGTTAGAGCCTGGGAAGAGCGCACGGGCTTGTCAGAGGAAGCAGGTGCTCTTTAAACCATCCGTGAACCCATACAGATGAGAAATCTGATTAGTGCAGTAAAGGAGGCAGAAATGGGGTGGGGGCTGGCAAGGAGAGGAGCTCTGGGAGTGGAAGCAGCTTTGGCTGACAGGACGAACGCTCCGTTGTGTTGGGAGCTCTGAAGGGATGACCTGTTGCTGTCTGCCAAGGCTGCGAGGAGCCCCTGGTACGGCTCAGGCAAGGCCCGGCTCGGTGAGGCCTTGGGAGTGCGGTGAGAAGGGACCTTTCCCCTGGTAACTGTCTAAAAGAAGGATTTCAAGCCATGCTGTGGTACCATATGTTGTAATGCTGGTGAGTGTGTGAAAGGGATTCCCTGTTCACGTGTTTGGGCCCCACAGAGACACTGCACCTTGCAGGGCTCAGCTGGTCCCCGGCCAGCTCTGTGTTTTGTCACCCTCAGGGAGAACTGCTCTGCTCCAGCTGCAAGGCTTGGGCTGGGACCCCGAGGCAGCACTTCTTCTGTGAAGTTGGTAGCATTCCTCTTGTGGTATCTTTTAAGTCATCATTTGATTTAAAACTTTCAGACACGTTTTGTGTGCAAACTGTGATGAAGAGAACTCTAGAAATGCTGTGCCTTGCCGGTGAGGGCCTATAAGGAGCCACAAATGCAGCTTGATTTTTCCCATTTGTGGTTGTGCAGCTTTGGCAGTTGGACAATTCTGTTTTACTCTTAAACCAAAGTATATTTGAAATAGCAGACACTGGGAAAGTGCGAACACTGCAGACCTTACCCTTGCAGCCCTCTGTGCAGGCAGTCTGCAGTCTGGGTGTCATCCAGGACTGATTTGCATGTATGTCCTCAAAAACAATGTGAACCACCACAGCTTCCAGCAGTCTGGCTTCTTACTGCAGTTGTAAGCCCTGGGATCCCCCTGGAAAGCGCAAGCCGGGATGGCTGGCTCTCAAGTGTTTAAACCATAGAGGTTAGAGTAATAATGATTGCTCCCAGCTCCAGTCTCCATTTGGAACCAGCGTGTCTGGAGTGCTTCTGAGATGGTTATGTCATTGCAATGTAACGCCAGGTGCCCACAAGGTGTTGCAAGGAATCATACGATACCTCTGTCTCCGCTTCCGAAGGCTGACGTTATCTTCTGCTCCAGTTTAGGTTGGAAAGCAGAGGAGTTTCTTTGGTAGCTTCTAGTCACCATGACTGAGCAAAGGCAGAAGTAAAATTGATATGAGTTAAACATGGTTCCCAGTCTGTTCAGTAGGAGCTTTGCTCTGTGATTGTTCTAACCCAAAGCATGGTTTGAATTACAGTATAGGTGAGTCATTCCGGTTATATGTGTATTATGGCAGTTGTTAGTTGGGGCTTTAAATGAATCTGTTTGGCTTAAGTTTTTCTGAGCCCGAATAACTTGCAGTCAGGTCAGAAAGGAACTGTTGGGTTCATCTAGTTTCTCATAATGAAGGCCAGAAGATTTTATGAGTAGTATTCTGCTTGACCTCAGCCACACCTCATGTCCTAGGAAAACGTGCAATTCAGCTGTAAAACTGGTGAAGTTAGTGAGATATTTCATTTGTTAATAGTGAAAATAATTAACTTATTCTAATCTAAAGCTGCCCAGCTTTGACCTCTCGCCCTTAGATGTGATTATACCTTTGTCATAGTGGAGGATCCTCTACTGCCAAATTTCTGTTCCCTTTGTGGTTCTTCTGGACAGTGACAAAGTCATTGCTCAACCTTCACAAGCTAATGAACTGAGCCTGTCAGTGGAGCCGGTCAGACTATACCAGTAACAAAGTGCCAAAAGAAGAGGTAATGTCACCTCATTTACAAACCTGCAGGTCACATTCCCTTTTTTGAAGGCAGTTACCTTGAGAGCACTCACTGGAACAAACAAGGCAGTTATGGGGGGTTTTTTATTCCCTCCCCCTAGAGTGGCTGCCTCTGAAGGTGGCATTCCCCATCCTGTAGGCTGGCTGGCATTCTTGGCTCCTGGCCCTCTGCCTTTGTTTGTTTGTACTGCAATATGTATTGTTTGCCAGTACCCAGCTTTACCAGAAGCCCCAGCTCATGCTCAGTAGCTGCTTTAGCTCCTCAGTGAGCATGATGCAGACTTATCTTACGCCTTCTCCAAAATTACTAATGGTAATTCTATAGGGGCAAGGATGACTTCTCATGGGACCCCATTAGTGGCATCTCCATGTGATGCTAGCTTTCTAGCTTAGTTTTATTTTTGAGACCTGTCAAATAGCCAGACGTTAGCATGTTTAATGGGTGACAGCCCAAGTTTGTGTCACAATAAGCCCTCAAACACAGGGTTATCTGCTGTCAGATGCTCTGCAGAAATCACTTATCTCAGAAATCTTGACTTATGATCTGCACCAGGTTTGTATTCTCATCCAGATCATATCAGCTGAACATCATCTATTTTCTGTAGCATATTCTGGCTTCAGTTATGTGTTACTCAATATCAGTCATTTGCTGGGGGTTGCTATTAGGACAACAGATGTACTTTGTCCCATTAAATTCTTGTCACAGCCCTGCAGTTTTGGGAGCAGTGCGGGTGCCTGTCACCATGTTTGGGCAGGAGTTCTGGAGCCATGGTTGGAAGGGCTACATTGCTGATTCAAAGCTGCAAGAAAGGTAAAAAGCAGATCTTGATGTTCCTCCAGTGTTCCCAGACTTGCAGAAAATCAGCATTAGTACTGGCTTTTTAAAATCTTATGGATGAAAGTTACCTTGACCTGCTGATCTGAAACTATCTAACTTTAGCAGCTGCTATGTAAGATTCTCCAGAGTTACTGCTGGGACAGGGCGTATCATGGTCATATGATAGAGCCCAATGAATTAGCTCATGGCCATATACAGAACAAAAACATTTCAACTACTCCTGACTCTTTTGCACTGGTATCACCTACGCTGCATTTACCAGATAGTATCAGACCAAACCCCTGTTTTGAATGAGAAGATGCTCTTTACTTCATCTCTACCTGCAGAGACGCTGCAGTGATGGGAGACATTGTCCATAGCAGGGAATTTTCCAGAAATGCTTGTGTACGTTTAGTTAACCTGTGTGGAAACAGGGATCTGGCTGCTCGAACTTGGCCTGAAATACAGCCCCAGCTGAACAGCCATTCTGACTGTTGGGGGTTATTTTTGGTTTGGTTTGTTTGTTTTTAGTTTTCCTTGTAGCAATAGTGATTAGAGCCTGTCTGTCTCCGGGCTGTGAGGTTGGCTGTGCGTGCTATGCCTCCTATTTGGTTAGGTAGTCCAAATAAAAGCAGTGTTCCACCCAGAGCGTGTTGCACTTCAGCTCTGAATGAAGTGGCTTGAGCATTATGTTCCCACACAATGTAGAAGCCCTGAGAGGTGTTATTAAAATTGAGACCGGATTTTGAGATTCTCTAATAAGCCATGACTAAAAAGGCATAAACAATAATTATGTGGTGATAAATGAAAGTATTTTTTGTCTTGCTAGTATGAATATTGCTGTTTTCAGCTTTTGATATTTAATGCCTTACACCATCCAGATGAAAAATGGGTTTTGTTTTAATTAGATTGCAGAACTCGTTGCCTCAGGAGGCTGCAGAGCCCTGAAAACTAGAGAAGCTCAAGAGAGAGCAAAAGATTGGGCATTTTTACATATAACAATGTCTGGGCCAGTGCTGACAAGCAGGTCTGGAAAGAGTGTTAAACCTCTTGCCTAAGGATTTAAGAAAAGGTTTTAACTGTTAGGGTGGGTTTGGTCATGGCAGTCACAAGGTGATCGTCTTAGGCTTTGTCTGGTCCACAATCTCAGAAACATATGGAGAATCAGCTCCAGAGGTGGGCTGGTGATGTAAGGCTGGGCTGTAACCTGCCCAGCCTATCGCTGCAGCTGAGGACATCTCTCCAGCGATACGTGCAGGGTGCCCAGTGCTGGATCAAGATTAAAAAATATATTTATACCTAAAAAAACCCTCCACCACGTTTTAGAGCTCCTCAGCTTCTTTCCATTAGTCTTAATGCACTTAGATAAATAATAAAACAGGAAGAAGCAGAGCTGGAGAAGGCTGAGTCTAGAAACACGTCTCTTTGCATTAAGCCTGGTGGCATAATGGAGGGCATCTCCTGCCATCCGTGCTGTCTCATTAATCATGTAATTATCTCCCTCACTTTCAGTGCTGCATCTCCTTCCATGTCAGTGCTGCTGATAATGGTGCTTCTATTTACCCTGTCTTCTTTCTGGGGAGTGGCTTTGGTTTCAAAGCCAGCACAGTGGCGTATTTTGAATAATTTAGTTCTGGGTGGCTTGAACACTGTGTGTAATTCCCCAGCTGAGACTGGAGGCTGATTCCTGTGAGTGTTCTGTCAGGAGGCTGCTCTGGAGAGAGGCGGTGGGATGGCTCAGAGTGGTGGGGCATTGGGATGGCCGAGGACTAAACAGTGGCTCAACAGGTCCTGTGAGTGCGTCTCGGCTCTATCCTCTCTTAGTGTCTTAGCAAGGACTTGCAGCAAGAAACCTATGGGCAGAGGAAGGATAGTGGAGAGAGCTGCGTTAAAAATACGTGTTGATGCAGAAACATGGATCTGGGTACCTGGCCGAGCATGGTAGGCTTCCCCAGTAAGCCGAGGGGCAGAAATTCCTGGAGTGTCCAAATGTGGGATTTGCTTGGCCTGTGGTGGCTTGGACCAGGGGTCTGAACCTGTGCGGAGTCAAGCAGCTCCATGCGGTGTCCAGCTGACATTGGCTTTGGGAAGTTTTATCTGTTTCTATACATGAAACCTTGGCAGAAGGCCAGTTCTGTTCGAATTCTGCCTGTGCTGCTTGGCCTTGTGGTTTGCTGATTGCCCTTTGTCATTGCACCCATCACGCAGTCACTCCAGCCATGCTCCTCAGCCCTCCCTGTGCAGGATCCCACACACACAGGTGTGTTGCTTGTGCCTTGTAGATGGGGAAGTCAGGGCACTACAAGAGGCACCCAGGCTCAGTCCAGAAATCTTGGCAAAATCAAGAATTAAACCCCTTTGCTGTCTGCCGAACAACTGAGCAGTGGTGCACTCCTGAATCTTTTTATTTTCTCGTTCATGTTGAATCTGTGCTTACAGCGCCTGTTTAGATGAAGTGCTTTTGCAGAAGGTAACAACAGATGGTGGAAATGCAGGTCCCTTCCTTGTCTTTGTGCTTAAGAAACTAGAAGAAATAAATGAGAGCAGAAATGCCTCTACAGATTGGCCAGCTAGCTGATGAACCTGGTCATTCACGCTCTTCTGCTCTTCAAGCAAATGGGAATCTTATACCAGCTCCCTCCCTTTCCACTTTGCCGTGTGCTGCATGCAGAAGACACACTCACCTGGCTGCAGGTGATGGGCCATCTGCCCCACGAACACCTCCTGCTGAGGTAGGTGCTGAGCTGGGCAGCTCTGTGCTCTCTGCGTCTGTCTGGGGGCCCTGCTTGGTGAGTTTGTGAGGGTATGTCCTCCGTGCCTAAATGCAGCCTGGCTTTTGAGAGCTTTGTGATGTTTCCAGCCTGCAGGTTCACCCCAGGTCAAAGCAATCTAACATGCACTAAAAGTACTGCTGGACAGCCCTTAATCACTGTGTATTGTCTGGGCAGCAGTGGCTAAATTAATTATTTACGGGAAAGGGAGCGTGCGGCACTGGAGCCAGCGCTCATGTTTTGCAGCACGTGTTTGGGCAACTTGCATCAGGTGACTCTTCGTGGAGAGAAGCTGGATTTCTAGGTGGAGGGTATGCACCTACCTTTGACTGGCCCTCCTTGCTTCTGGCTCAGGGCTTCTCCTCTCACGTGCACCTCCCACAGTTGGAGGGGAGAGCGGGATCATTAAGCTGCTTGGAAGATCATCGCCACCAGGCAGTGATGAAACTCCTGTTAAAACAGCCCCTAGTTTTTGCCCTCTCGTTTAGACTGTAAGACAAACTTTCATCTTCTGCCTCATCATTCCTTTCATCTTCATCAAAGCAGCAAGTGCTACATAAGCTGTTGCCACATTGTTGGTTTGTTTGCTTCTTAAAAAACAAACAGACAAACAATCCCTCTCACCAGCTCACAACATGACCTCAGAGACTGTGGCAAGGTAGAGAAGGGGCTCTGGTAAGATGCGTGACTGTCCTGAGGAGAGTTTCAACGTCTGTCTTAAATGTCTTTTCACAGCTTCAACTTGGAGTCGGTCAACTCCACACACTGACTTGAAGACTTTTGATTAACTATGCGGCCATTGAGACCTAGAGATGGTCTTGCTGTTTCCAAAGCTTGTTAGCATCCCTGGGTTGCAGACACTGTGCCGTCTGAGTCTGAGCTCAAATCCAGCAAAGCTCTGAGCGGTTTCTGAAACCCTTGGAGATGAGCAGATTTTGCATGTGATTGGCAAAGGACCTACATGTGAAGAAGAAGAAGGCCCCTACTGATAGCTTCTTTCTGGTGGGAAATAAGGCAAGGGCTGGAATTTCCATATAACAGGAGAGGAAGCTAAAGCTCAAAGAAATTTATTTCCAGAATTCGCCTCCTGGGGTCAGTGCCAGGAGACCTGACTGCCAGACCAATCTCTCGCAGAAGTGATGATGCCATGGGACCATAAAATGATTCAGATTTGAAGGGACTGACCCAATGCAAAGCCAACTTCCAAATCAGATGAAGTTACTTGGAGCTTTGCCCATTGCAAAGACAGTTTATGACTTGGATGATGCCAAGACAAAGCCCCTCAATGAGGAAACCATAGCAAATTCTGTTCCTGCAAGAGATCTGCAATCCTGCAGCCAGCCAAGGATCCTTGTGGTGTGCCCGGTTCAGCTGTTGACTCTCCAGCTGCTCTGCCGCCCCAGAGGGCTGTTTGCCATGGGGGAGAGGAGCAGCTGGCTGCGCGCTGTGAAATGTCTGCGTTTTCCCAAGATACCCATTGTCTGTCTGCAGCACCAGCCTCCACCCTACTTGCTCGCTCAACCGTGGCTGATGTGTCTTTAATTAAAGAGAAGGAACAATCTGAGATTTCATTTTCTTTTCTCAACCGTGTTTTTCACGTCCACCAGAGTTTGTGGGGTCCCTTCTCCATATTTTCCTCCTGTAGTTTTGCTGTGGGGCCTTTAGTTTATGGAGCATCTGCTCTAAAATACGGAAGAAGCAGGAAAACATAGATTATTTTGGGCCAGGGAATTAGGATCCTGGGTCAGATGGCTGCTATGGTCATTAACATATTTACATTTTTGCTTAAGAGCCTGGTCGAGGATCAAGGGAGTTAAGGATGATTGTCATTGAAATGTGGAGGAAACCTTGCATGAAATTGCCGTTAGTGTCCTATTGTTTGGGGGGGGGTAAGGGGAGGGCAAATGGCCTTCCCAATCCCTGCACCAGTTGTGTTGAGCTTGTTTGCTCACGTAGATGGGCAGAGGCAGAAGGAACCATGCTGAAGGAAACCACTGTGCTGCCTTAGCTGCTGGGAGGCTCTGCCGGGGCTGTGCTCCCTCTGGGGCTGGACGTGGGGCTCAGCGCAGAGGTGCTGCTGGCTGCCAGGCAGCGTCTGGCCTCGCGGTGAGACAAAGGTGCTCGCCTGGGCTTGGGGGACAACGGGCCCATAATGAGATCGTCATGGATAGATACATGAAACGTCTAGCAAAGGTCAGTTGCCTCTTTTAAATTGATGGACCCGAAAGTTTTGAGTGTGCTGTGACATGTTGGCTTTGTCATGTGTGGGGACACATTCTGCAGGACCAGCTCGACTCCTTGACTTTGGTGGCCAGCTGAGATATCAGGAACAGAGCTTGACGCAGTTTGAGGTGTTGGAGTGGATTTGGAGTGCTGTGATGACAGATGAGATTTTGATATGCTGAAAAAAAATGGTTTAAACATAACTAAGAGAACTCCCTACAGGTGGAGTTTACTGTAAAACATTCTGCTGCAGGTTGTGGAAGCAGCAGTCTAGTCCTGCTCTGAGGGAGGCTGCTTTAATTCAAATGCCAGGTGTTGATTGTTCACCTCTTGCTCTTTAATACTGTTCAGATTCACCATTTTAATTCAAACCAATTTCTAATTAGTATCATTAGCTTAGTACCAAAAAGAAAATAATACATGGTAATGTGAAAGAGAAGACAGGCTCCTGAGCATGTTTACAGTTCTGGAGATACCGGCTGCCTTCTGCCACTGCTTTGACTTCCGCAGGACAAGCAGCAAGACAGTGAGCTGAAGGAAGGGTGCTGGTGCCTACTGGGGTGAGAAAGAAGTGTCCTTGGAGCAGAGGCTCATTTGTAGCCACTGGACAGGCTTCTGTTGTCTGTCCATTTGGGAAACCAGCAGCCGGTAACAAACAGGTATGGACACTGCCCTCTTGAGTGGCAGGATTGTATCTGCTCTGGTGCTAGTGAGCTTGGAGTCATCAGTGTGTCCTTGTGTGGGCTGGTTTGGAGCCCTGAAGGTTGTGTCATTTTTGTTCTTTGTTACAAAATGTTTCTTTTCAGAATGCTTTAAAGCAGGATAAAGTCTGGGAAAAGTGACTTGTGATGCAAGCAGCTCTTTTGTGCTTGGAGAGCCTGTGTGTTTCAGCTCTGTATCTCTTTGCCCTTTGATGGAATAGCCACGTTCCCCATGGCTGTGGCCATTTCTAATGAAGAGCGCACAGCATGGGGAATGTCCCACACCTCAGCCACTGACCCTGGCCCTGAATGTTTGGAGTCGTTTAAGCATTCAGGGAGCAAATGGTTTTGTCCTAGACAAGATAGACTCTGACATCTCAAATGTCAAGGTAGAGTTAAAGTGGTGCAGTTAAGTAAGATGTTGGTTAGGTCAAATGTTTTCAGGAAACAAGGATGAACACAGCAGTATCTATGGGATTGCAGGTGTTAGATCCTTTCACTGAATGACTCATCTCCCGCAAATTCCCCTTGAGAAAGGTCATCTCAGGTATTATGCTAATAATACTTTATTTCCTGGCTATCTGTGTCTCTGGGGTTGGGCACTGCAGACTTATGCTGGCTTGGGAGTTCCAGCAAGAGCCAAAAAGCCTCAGAGCTGAGCCTGACTGCAGCAGTCCTGATTTTGGGGTTGATTTTAGAATTTGAGCTGTCAACTCAAAGCATCAGAGCAGGCTGGATAAGAGGAGTTAAACTTCTCCAGGGATTAATATTAAGCCCTTATTTAACAGTAAACAGCTGATGAAATCCACCTTTGGCTCCGAGTGCCAGCAGTCAGGAAGGTATATCCAGGCCACCTTGCAAGGACAGAACAACCCGTGGCAGAGGGCGGGGGAGTGTGCCCAGCTCTGCCTGCCCACAGTCACTTGGCTTGGCTTGTTTTGTGTAATCCACTTACCCAGCATCTTCCTCACCGAGGGGCTGCTGCTTTGATAAAACAGCAAACCAGTCCTGCTCCACCAAGGGGCTGTGTCTCAGGTGAGACAGCTCCTTCTCAACAAAGCAGCCAGTGACAGCAGGGTCCCCGGGAGCAGCGCAACAAAGGTGCTCAGGCCGGGACGAGGTGGAGCCAGATGCTCGTGCATGGGCACTGCATTCTCTAAACGAGCTGCCCGTGGCTGAGACCCGTCTGTTTTATAGCTGCTCTGCTCTGCTGCTGGCAGGCTTATCCTCTACCACATCCCCCTTCTCTTCTCCTCCCTTGCCAAGCCAGCCCTTACTCCTCTGCATCAGACTGAAGGCCCAGCGCCTGCTTGGCTTTTGTTGTCTGTTAGGAAAGAGCGAGGATTGTCAGGACCTTTTTGGCTCTGCCAAGGCCTTTTATGTCCCAAATGTTTCCATGAAAAGACTCCCTCCTGACCACCCTGCCCCCTGACAGCCATTCAATCCAGCCAACAAGCTTGATATCATTATCTACAAAAGGAGGCCAGTGAGCACCAGGGTCCTCACAGCCAAGTTTGGGAAATCAAAGGCAAATCTCCCAGCAACAGAAAGCTGGCGAAGATCAGACTGCACCACAGCCAGCACGGGCTGGTCTGCACTTTGCGTCCACTCGTTTCCAAAGCACAAAAGAAATGTGCTCGCCAGGGTGCCAGCGCCAGCTTTGTCGGGCTGGGGATGTGCCCGCCTAAGAGCTGGCAGCCCCTCGCAGGAGTGCCCTGGGGAGCTCAGCCTGGGCAGGAGGCCGCTGGAACCAGTTGTAAGTTTGAACAGCCTTGCAAAGCTGTTGTCTTTTTTCAGTCAGTGGCATTTTTAGGAGACAAACCGCTTAGTCTGAGAGAAAATGGTGATGCTTTTGGTCAGAATGGGATTCCCTCCAAATCTCATGTGGGGCTTTCCTTCTAATGACTCTGGTTTACATTCTGAAAATGGTACGTTGGCTGCCTTGTCACTTTTAGTTTGACATCGTGTTCATCTGCTTTGCTCCCTGTCCCTGGAAAGACTTTCTTTCCAATCCATTTTAAACAGAGAGCTCTTTGCAGTGAAAGCACTTACCGTTTGGAAGGCATCTGTAGAGGTGGTCTGGAAAGGTGACTGGCAGAAGCAGTGAGCACAGAAAGGGCTTGAGGGGGGACAACATAAACCCGTGTTGCAATTGCTTTAGGAAATACAGGAGTAAAACTGTTTTCAGTACGTTTTATCTCACAGACAGCATCTCTGGTTTGCTAGATAGTCCAGATAAAGAGGGATATAGAAAGCAGCCAAGAGATGTGATGATGCAAAGGGAAGGAGGGTGAAGGGAGCTGACTTAGTTGCAGCTTGGGTGGAGACAGGGTGATGGTGTGGATGATGACACCTGGGTTCACCCCTCCCTGCAGCAGGGTGCTTCTCAGTCCCTGGGCAGTGAATGGCAGCTGGAGATGGGGTAACAAGGCATCACCAAAGCCTAGAGCAGCCCCTGGGCTCCCCGTGGGTCTGCTGCAGGTGGTGGATGCTCAGGAGGGCAGAGCTGTGTGTGATGTGGAATGGTTAATTCTAGCGCTTTCCCCTCCTATCGCAGTTCGATCCTGACAACACCGGCTACATCAGCACTGAGAAGTTTCGCTCCCTTCTCCAGAGACACGGCTCGGAGCTGGACCCCCACAAGCTGGAGGTCCTGCTGGCCCTGGCAGACAGCAACTCCGAGGGGAGAATCTGCTACCAGGACTTCGTCAACCTGGTGAGTGCTCTGGCTGGCAGAGGCAGTGAGTCCTTGGCTTTGCTTAAAATGTTTGCTCTTGAGGGACAGTCCCTCTCCCTCTCTCAACACAAGGGACAAGCATTTGCTGTGTCGCTGAATCACTTTCTGCAAGGGCTTGTTGAAGCATTCGGTAGTAACTGAACTCTCAAGCTAAGAGTCAAGTTGCTGCTGATTTTTTCCAGCAAAACAAGTTTGCATGGGAAGAAACTGTGGGAGCTGTTTTAAGAGGAGCACAGAGCAGTGGCTGCTGCTAGTTTCGAAGCTTTTGCTCTCAGTATGAGTTGATAGCTGTCGTAAGGAGCCGTTTGTTTGCAAGCAGAGGTCTGTCAGTCTGGATGTCTCCTGTTCTATCCAGAGATTTCGCCACTCTCACACAATATATAGATAACATTGTGTTGAATTACTGGGTGGAGTCATTGCGCTGCTGTAGGCATCAGCAGCAACAGGGATAAAGTGTTTCTAGGTCACATTTGTTTTATCCCAGGTGAGATGTCTCAAACCGCATGAGTCATAATCTGGATGCCTCTCTATCTCTGCTAATGAGTCAATTAGTGAAGGAATCTCTGTTTCTTGTCAAGGCCGTCTGGTGACTCAACACAGATCTAGACATGTGGTGTTAGGTGCCCAGAATGGCCTAGAAATGTTATTTGCAAGATAGGTATCTTGAACAGTGGCCATTCCAGGGTCTGTGCCCTTTTCTTGCCCTGCCATTCCCCACCCGAGTCCCAGCAGACTTAGTGCAGCAGTAGCAGAAACCTGGGTGCAAGTCAATGGGCAATGAAAGTTGGTGACCTCGCTGAGGTTTCACTGGAAAGCTGGAAGTGTTCTCCATGCAGAGGACAGCAATTTGCATCTCTATGTGTTCCTGTAGCCAACATGGAGATCTGATCCCTCCATTTGAGATGGTCACCTGTGCATGTGTTCTTGGTTAAGAAGGTGTCTTCCGTATGTCCTGTCTTAATGCTCATCAGAGAAGTATGATAACAGGGCACAGCTATTGAGGATCCAGGTCACAACCTCGGTCAGGCCATGGGCAATATGAAGGTGAAGTTACTGTGATGCAATGACATGGATCTGCTGTATTCCATCAAGCTGTCTTGTTAGCCCCTTGCTTACATTTAGGTACACAGTAAAATAAATGTAGCTCTATTAAATAGATCACAGTAAGGGTGAGGTTTTCCTCAGCTCCAGCTTAATAAGCAGTGTGGCTGCTGGGACTCTGTGACCAGCAGTGTATTTATAGTAACAGCTGCTTGCTCCATGGTTTGGTCTATTCAAAGTACCATGTAAGCCTTCACTAATTGAGCTGCACAACACTTGGGGAGCAGGAAGAGGTATCACTAATTTTTCTCACAGAAAGGATGGCCTAGGGCCAGCCAAGATGTTGGCAACCGGCTCAGGAACAGAGTGCGGCTTTTTCCTCTCTCCTTGCTCCACTGAGCTCTGGAGCAGCACAAGCTAATGAGAGGCAGGTGGGAGGTGGAAGGCTTGGACATCCTCCCCCTTCAGGGAACAGGAGATTGTGCCAGCTCACACCCACCTGAGGCAATTTCTGCAAAAGGCAAATTTCCTTCACTACTATTGAATGACTCCTGTGAAGAAGCCATTGATTTTTCTGTCCTCAGTCCCTCTATCCTTATCTGCATTTTTTTTCACTTTTTAATCAATAGGCAATGCAAATGCAGAACATTAAACCCCTTAAAAACGGCATCTCTCTTCTCAGTCCTCCTCTTGTTGTTATTGATTTCCAACATGCAACCTCTTCAGGGCTCCTTCTCTTTTCTCTAGTTTCCTGCTCCCAAACCAGCCTTTTGAACTCTCTGATGGAAAGGAACAGCACAATTAACACAGAATCACTGTGAACTTAGTGATTGCCTTCACTTTATGGCTGTTAATCCTGCAAACGATAAGTGGTGGTGGTTAAATGCATGCGCATGCTTGATGATCATCAGCCATCTCTGCTTCTTGCTCAGGTTAATTCGCCTGTTTCAGTAGCTTAGCAAGAACTGAGCTGCTCTCCAAAATGATGGTGCTGGATGTGGCGAAGGGCAACGCTGACCTTTTGCTAGATTCACACAGGTTTTACAAGCATGGCTTTGTGTGTGTGTTTTTCCTTTTC
>WEIS01084206.1:0-17484 GCA_013389965.1 Todus mexicanus
TCTTCCTAGAAGACGATGACAAGCTTGAACAACTGAAGCAGGTGAGTAGCCAATTGAAGATATTATTATTCATTCCTCTTTTTGAGGGCAAAGCTGTAGCTAAGTCAGCTACATGAAGGTTAATATTGTTGTTACTCTTCTGCTCTCCATGTCTTGCAAGTTTCAATATTGAGATCTCTGTATTTGTTTGCAATGTTCTTTCTCACAGGCCAATCTATCTCTTCTTTAAAAAAAAATTAAAATAACCTAGTATTTTCATTAGAATTGTCCAGCCCTATGTAGAATATCTCCCCTACCTTTCAAATGAGTCCACCTTAGGATTAGTGTTGTTCTAATTGTATAATACACTCTGCCTGTTCCTTATGTGCAAGGAACCTAAATAGTCGGCAGAACTACAAAAGCTTACGTCTAAAGCTTGCTGGCTTTTTAGTTTTTCTTATTACAAGAATTGTAGCCATGAGGAATTGATTCACTGATTCACAAGGAAAAACTGCTTCATATCAGCCGCATTTTCCTTAAACCTGTCTGGCAGATTTTTGTCCCCAGGGATGGCAGTGAGACACTTTACTTCCTTCAGCTATATGGTCATCATCAATACTAGGCAGTGTGCGTTCTCTGGAAGGCAGTATCTGTAGTTGATAGTACAGTATCAGTTTATCAGCTTTCTCCTACTGGGAAGAGCTGCAAGAAAGTCAGGAGCTCCAGTTTCTTCTCCAAACCTCTACTCTTTCCCAGACAAGAGCAGCGTTGGATAGCTACTAATCCCATGCAAACTGTTGTAAATTCCTTATGGAAATCTGGAGCACATTTGACATACTGAGCAGTTTTCCATTAGTCTCCAACCACTGCAACAGTATCAGCGTAACTCCACTACAGAGCTCAAATCCTAGACCACAGGGAGCAGCTTGCTTCACTGCTGCCTCAGAACCAGATTAGACAACGTGAAGTTGCTGCTTATAGCAGCATTAGTGGAACTGTTTCAGTTATGGTGCCAGAGCGAAAAGCTTTCAGAAGTGAATACTGAAAGAAAGCAATATCTGTGTTTTTATAGCAAACCAACCGAAAAAAACCACCCTACCCCTAAAATGCCAGCAGTGACATTACAAGAAGTCAGTTCATTCTTGTTAACATTTTTTGCTGTTGCTGAGTGAACAACAGTTGCACCTTAAATTGGCATTATGAATAATTTGATGACAAGGGGAGGTAAAATTATCAAGTTTATTGACATTGCAAATCATAGTTGAATGGCTTCAGCCATGGTTTCTAACTGGAGCTGAACCAGTCAGCTGTTAGCCTGTGCTTCTAGCTAAAGCATTTTTAGTATCAGAGCAACTGGGCAGATTACAAACTATCAACACGACTGCTAGTATGAACATTGATTCTGAGTATCTTTACTATAAAAAGGATACTTTAATCACATGTAATCATTTACACAAATGCAGATAGAATTTGTACCTCTTGTTGCAAAAACAGGTCAGGGTGAGTGTTTATTTGAACTGGGATTCTGGGAAGGAAAATATGCAGTTTCCTGCAAATAATTACAGGATTTCCCAGTTAAAGTCTTGTGAATGTAGCTTATTCAGTCCATATAATTTGTCACATATGAAATTGCTCAGCTACCTTAGTCTTCTAAAAGGCAACAGGCAATTTTGCAAGTTACATTTTCAGCGTGATACCACGTGATATTCTAAGACATGTACTTATTTTTAAGACATCCAAATCTGTATTTGCTAGGGCCAGGCTTTTAAAGAAATACTTGTCACTGAATCTTTTTACATATAACACCATATTGAGCAATCAACACTTTCTTGACAGGCATACACAAGTGGGGAATTGCTCACGGGGGAACTGAAGAAAATTCTCATTGAAACGTTGCAGCCCTTGATAGCAACTCATCAAGAGAGACGGAAGCAGGTCACAGATGAAATAGTGAAGCAGTTCATGACTCCTCGGAAGCTAGCTTTTGAATTTTGAAGACTGTAACTTGTAGCTCGTAGGTAACTTGCCACTTGATCAACCAAAACTGAGTAATTGTTGTCTTCTGTTGTGTCATCACTCCCTAGTTATGTACAGCCTGCAATCAGTGCTTTATAAATACTGCTTTTAATGAGTTAATTCCAAGGAAAGTCAGAGTGCGGGACAAGTTTAATATAGGACTCATAACTATTTAAAATCAGAATATTCAAGACAGAATTGCCCAATCATGCAGAAAAGCATGTCTGTCAGCATAACACTGTATTTGATTGTATTTTATGTTGAAAATATAAATAAAACTTCCATTTTGATGATAAAGTCTCACTTGTAAATTGTTTTAGATACGTTGGAAAGAGGTCATATCTCAAGCTAATAACTAGTAGCTCCATTTTCTTTTGTCTCGTATACCTCTGTTTATTGGACTGCATGTCCTTTTGGGCTACTGGGAACTTGCTGCACACAAAGATAGTGAATGCTACAAAACAGATTACACAGTGACTTAGGCCTAGGATAAATACAGAAAAAAATGGAGATCCACGAGTTGAACACGTGAGAAAGAATATCAGGCTGGTTTTGCTATTGTCTTCCTCTTTGACCTGGGCAAGTTGCAGAAATCTCACTGTACTTTTGTTTCTGAAGCTGGTCTGACTGCCTCTGGAGGGAAGAGGTTGCTACAAGATTATAAATTTTCTTCATATTCTCAGGTGGAAGATAATATAGAAATGCAAATTTTAGTTTCTAGGTATGAAAAATACCAAGTGTTTAATCATGCTGTGAAAATGAAGATGCTGCTGGACACAGGGATACTTCTAATGTTCTTTTTTATTGCACCGAGTCATTTTAACTAGAGGAACTTATTTTAAGATGTATTCCAGTGAGAAAATATACTTTGTTAAAATACCTCATATAACATTTAATTATCTCCCTTCTTAAAAACATCTTTGATGTCTTTGCTACGATTTAAGGAAGAAAACCTCAAATTATTAGCTAATTTGTTTTAATATGTACAGTGCTGAATGCAAACTGTTAGATCTGTCCTGCGAATGATATAGAATAGAAAGAATAGAAAGTTGCTAGCCCAGACATAGTCTTATCTACATCAATTAAAATACCTTTGATAACAAAGGTGGGTATTGAGCTGTGGTATTTTCAAATCATTTAAAAAAATAAGGGATGCATTTGAACGAGGTGTGAAAGATTTAAACTTTAACAGGTTCTGTACTGTGAGTCCTACTGGATGTAAATTGACTGTAGAAAAGAAAATTAAAAAACAAAAAAGCACATTTTTAATGGGACTGTAAACCTTTGAAGTCAACTAGTTACACTTGGGTTGAGGGACAGGTTTCAAGGATGAGACTTCTCACTGGTTTCAGTAGACCTTGGATCAGCCTTCTAGCACGTGACAATGTGCTGGGCTTGATGGGCTGCCTGAAGCTGGTGCTGCTGCCTTCCCACCAGGGACACAGTGTCCACATCCCTTCCAGTGATGGCCTTGCGTTTCTGACATGGAGGTGCCTGTGTGCCGAATTGTATATGAAATGCCCCTATTAGTTTATGTTTGTGCAAGGAACCAAAGGAAGGCTGAAATGCAAGGCAAGTTTAGTCCTATGGCATGTGCTTCAGACCCGTGCTGGAAATAGCAATGATTAGCTTTTTTCTTTTCTTTACAGTTTAGCTGGCATTGCTAATTTACTGCCATTGACTTCAGTGTGTTAAAGTGTTTATTATACACTGTCTCTATAACCACAGACATAGTGCTAACAAGAATTTAACGATCAGTAGAAAAGTTTTGGGGTTTGTTTGGTTTTGTTGTTGTTTTTTTAAATGGTGGAACAATTCTTACAAAAGAAAAATAGATTCTTAAATCCAGTTGTAAATAAACTAATTCTTGGTTATTATAGATTTTAATGGTGACCTTTCTGTTCTTGCAATCCACTCTGTCATTTTCAGTCTATATATAAAAGATAAGATTTAAATTGACTTTTAAAGGGTTTTTACAAACTCATAATGCAAATTTCTTCTTTAAAATACTATATGCAGATCTGTCCTGCAAGATTTATTTCATTTATTCAGGTAAGGAGAATATCCTGTGGGGGAAACAGTAACGTGTTCTATTCTAACTAAGCATATGGATTATTTTTATAATATAGCAATTAAAAATCTGTTTTGGAAGTTCTAGAATGGGAAGTGATGGTAAAATTACTTAGTATTTGTTTACTCAGCAAGCATCTTACTCAAGTACTCTGACTAATTCTTACAAGCATGCTTCTGACATAGTTTCACAGAGGAGTCTTGGCAAATTCCTAAATCTGTTGTAATAACAATTCATGTCCCAGAGGTATTTAAAAGTCAAGACAAGGCAGTCTTCAAAAGCATGCGTGAAATCTCTTAAGAATGTTACCAGGCAATGTTCACTACATTTTCCTCAATTTGCTTATATTTTGTTCATCTCCCTGTAGTAAAAACGTAGATAAGTCTGTATCAAACTTCTTTGATTTTACTCTTTATTTTTTTAACTTTTAAAAGGCTCAGTTTACACTTACTCTATTTTTAGCTCTCTTTTTACCCTTTTAGGTGTTGATTTAGTCATCTGATGGAGCTGGACCTTGCTTTGATGTCCAGTGCCTTTCAAGTAGTGAAACATGGTGCCTTTCAACCCTCTCTATCCAGTCCTACTAGGTAGGCTTCAGATTACTTCTGGAGCAAGAGCTACTATGGATCTGTTGTCCAAAGATAAACTGGTTGCAAGCTAGACTGGATGTTGCATTTCTCTGTATCCAGCATTCAGCTCAGAAATAGGGGAAGGTCAATGTGAACCATTTACACTGATGCTTCAGTAGGTTTGGTATAAAGAGCGTTTCTTAAGTGGAAACATGATACCGAGCAATTGCTTTTGTCTGAAAAGCACATTTCAAATAGCTTCACATGGCTCTTCTGCAGTCACCAAGAGGCATGTTGAAACCTACTTAGATATTCATACACATTGTCAAATAAAATGGGAACTATCAGCTATATGCAAACGTGAAGCAGATTGTGCCTTCTAAAGAAAATTTTCTTCTTTTCAAGGCCAGAAACTTTGTTACTGAAAGAAATCATCTGTAGCACAAGCTGCAGTTCCTATAGCAGAGTAAACCCAGTATCAACACAGTAAATGTGGTGTCTGCATTTTGTTAGCTGGCCTCCAGCTAGCTAATTTATCAGAATAAGTAGCTCTGTGATTATCATAGTAGCTGAAGGTTGAGATAACAAAAAGAAATCGGAAAATAAAGCAGTCAAGTTCTGAAATCAAGAAGCCAAAACCACAGCTTGGTGTGTATGTAATAAAGTACATAATATGTACAATGTGGCATGTCATGAAACAAAAATTGGTTCATATTTCTGTGCCTGTGTTTACTGCACTTACACAGTCAATGCCTGTACCTGTTGGTAATTGGTGTCAGTGTGAGTTAGTTGTGAGTGCTTGCTAAAGGGCAGGTTGTCACTCATACACTGTGTATATATTTTTTTCTTCCAGTAAAGGGTTAGACTGCAAAGCAGCTACCTTCCTGAAATAAGCTGCTTGAAGATACAACTTACTTCTCACTTAGCATTTGTTTAAGCCATATGAGAAGCTGCTTTTATATGGTGCTGAATACCCTGAGGCTTACAGTTCTCAGCCCCTCGCACTGGCTTCCGCAGTTGTTCCCACTCATTTTTACAATTCTTCTGTAATTCCTGTTTTTTAAAACCAGCTGTATTTCAGTTACACCCACAGGAGGAGACATTTTTAGTGATCTCAGTGCGTGAGCCTATTACGAAAGCTGAGCTACTTTATTTCCAAACCTGGGGCTGACCATGGATGGTATCGACACTGCCTAACAATAAATAGTAGTTTAGTCTGATTTGCAGGATTATTATTTTTGCTGTCTCTTGTTCAGAGGATATAATGCCTAAAAACAAGGTCAGCTGAGAACAGTACAGCATAAAGGAGTTGGATTCCAGTAAGCATTCAGGCAAGGCTGGGATAAATCACTACCTAGCTGGGATAGCACTCAGTTAAATGCATCCCTTGTAGAAAGAGGGGAGAGTTGTAGATGCTTAAGAGCCATCTAAAGTGGGGGGGGGGCTGCTGAGCCCATAAGCATTTTGGGGGAGAATCTGGTTCAATGTTGGGTCTCATTTCACTCCCCTTTCAGGTGACAAGCTCTGTACCTGCTTGGTCTTTTAAACCTTGCTCTTGGATCATCTGCAAGAGATGGGTAGAATCTTGGGCAAAGAATTATGGTGATTGATAGCACGGGCTGTGAACATGTTTAAAAAAACAGTTGAAAACTTAGACTTCAGAAGGGTACCTCTGGAGCTTTTCCTGGTCTCTGTCTGGAGTGGAAGAGGTCTCCTTTTTTCTTTTTTAATAGCACCTGAAATGTTTAAGTTTGTAATTCTAGTACAACATTCTTTTTTATATATCCAGAGTAGCTGACATCCTGTCTGCTGTAAAATTAGTCAGTGTAGTCAAAGCCATGCTATCAACCGGTTAAAGTCGCTGTGGACCAGAAGGGCATCAACCGTGAATTTCAGAACTTCTTAAAAATACAGTCTTCCTCTTTCCCTCCTAAAAGCACACTTTTAACAGAATCTGACAGGAGCTGGATCCAGCCTGCTCCAGGTGTCACCGTCTAGGGATTAAAATGAAGACAGAAAATAGAAATAAAATAAAATGGAGATAGAAATTTTTCATCCTGCTGAGGGAGGATGAAAAAGTTATTTCTGGACTTAGGGGTTTTCCTTCTGAGCAATAGCGTGGGTGTTGGTTTTTTCAGCTGACATGTTGATGAAACTTTATACCTTTGTGAAAAAGAAGTTAACTATTAGGAAAGCCAGAAATGCTTTCTAAATGTACCTTTGATACAAACCATTTGGCTGCTCCTAACAGCATAGTTTAAAGTGACATGAATATGTGCTTTTTAAAAGCTGTAAATCTTGATTATACACTACAGCTTTGTAATTCTCATTTTACTTGCCTGACCTTGCTGATGCACAGATTTTAGGGCAGCCTTTCCTTTGAGCAGCAAAGCAGTTTTGACTCTATTCCTACTCTCCTTCCAGAATGAGAACAGATTGCCTCCAAAGCTGTGCCAAGCTTCTGAGAGCCGCTGTGCTCGCAGCCTCCAGGAGGGGACTGGTTCTGTAGGGCTCGGGGCTGCATGGGGAGCAAGTCACATGGTTTATGGGAACCCAGGCCTGGTTTCACTTTCATTGAGGCTGTTTGCACGATTCTGTAGATAAGCCATGTCTGCCACTCATTTAATAATGACAGGAAAAGGCAAGGAGATTCATATTTCAGCTGGTACCGAAGGGATATAATTGTAGAGTACTTTGGGAAAATTACAGCTGGGAAGGAAAGTTGCGGCCTGAAGCACAAATACATAAGTTGCTCGGGGAATGCAATACAGGCTTTATGTGTAAAAAGCACACACTGGATAGTGCTAAATCTTACAAAAACTCCCCTCAGCTCTTGCCTTGGTTGTGAAGAGCATTTTCTGTGTCAGTAGAAAATAAAACAGACCCTTTGCCAAAATCTCTGATCAGACTAGCAGCTTTTTAGAACATAAATATTTGCAAATGTTTTAAGGGCCTAAGCAGCAGCTACCACCTAAATACATTAATGGGATAAAAACAAGGTTGTACCTAAGTCCAAGACTTCCTGATGAGTTTTTAATCCTATAAGAATAAAACAAAGCCATCAGTCACCCTACTTTGTGCTGAAATGTCCATGTTTCTTAGGCTGGCTGTCAAAGGAGATGACACTCAGCAGTTGTTTGTGAGTGTTGTGATGAAAAAACCCAAACAAGCAACAAACTAAACAAAATACACCTTTGAACAGAGTGGCAGAAGCTATTTTTTGTTTGTATAATGGTCTGTAAATCTCAGTACAGCTTCATACGTTACAAACACCACCATGTTCACAGGAAAGGCACGAATGCAGTTTAAACCCAGTCCTTTGAAGAGCACTTTTGCACCCTCCTTTCTCACACTTTCCCTAGCACAGTGGATGAGGCCTTTGTATTTGTGCTGGTCCGATTCAGCTGTTTGCATCCGTGACTTGATGACATCCAAAGGAGTAGCTAATCCCCAGGCCAGGACTCCAGCAGAACCACCAGAAAGCAGCACAACGAGGAAATCTGCAGGAAGGAGGGAAGCAAGGGGCAGTTAACTGGAGCCTTGCAATCACAGCACTACAAGCATCTCAGATTTGTCAACTGACTTTGTAACTTTCACGTTTTTCAGCAGTTGTTTTGTCCAGCTCTTGCAGTTGTGTGTTTGTGTGGCCTCTTGATTTCACAGCAGACTCAGGTTTTTTAATACATGATACTGGTTCATACAGAGACAGCACCTACGTTAACACTGCATGAACTAGATGTGATGCAGCCAGAGCGTACTCACACCCTCTTCAGCACAGTCGACTCACCTTTATAGTTCTCAGGAAGATGCCCTTTGCTGAATGTGACCTATTCGATCTGTTCTCAAAGTGAACAGTTGTTTTGGGGAGCCAAATCACAACCAGGAAACTTAAATGTCTTTACGTTCTGCACCTAGACTTTTCTTTTCAAGCTCTGGAATGACCCTGATCTGTGCTCCATGATGGCTCCTGGGAGGTTTGGCCATGTTTCATTTCTAGTTATATATCCTGTTTCTGCGTTAAGAGGTTTTGATACCCAGATACAAGGCCCCAGAGCATGCTGTGAACACCCCTCCCACAGGGAGAGGAGTAGCTGCTGAGGGACAAGGTTATGCCAGTGAAGCCCTCTCACAGAGGCTGTGGGCACCCGTGCTGGGAGGGCACAAATGTCCCCGTGGCACCAGGAAACAAACACACAGCAACCCCATGAGAGGACTGGATCTGGATGAGGTTTTATGGATACTGGGTGATGCTTGCTGAGAGCCTGATTTCCCTCTCAGTGTGGTGCTAAGTAAGCTGTTTTTGCAGGTAATGCCAGATGCTTTCCAATACCTACCTGGTTTATTTTTCCCAGCTGGTGTGAGCCAGTCACACAGAGTAGAATAGGTAACGAAGTATGTTGCAGTAGAAGCGCAATCCCTGCAGAGTAGTGCAGAGCAGCCCTTGTAGAGACCCCCAAAACCTTCCTCCTTGGCGATCACCTTCAGACAGTGCAGAGACCCTCGGTACTTTGGCTTGGAAACAGGCTGGGGAGATGCAATGGAAGGATGTGGGTTCCTCTGAGTCTGCATACGAACCTTAGCCACTTCACTTGGGTTCATGAACAGAACCTGTAACATCAGAAAATTATATTTTAACCCTTCACATTTAGAGAGTGTTTTGATCCCCCTCCCTGCATATTCCATGTCTCCCAAATTTTCAGGCAACAATATTGCCTGAAGCCAGCAAATTCCAGCTTCCTCCCCTCTGTCTCTGCTAAATCCCACCCAGCAGCAGCAGGACACGTGTGGAAGCTGCACTGTGCGGAGTGGAAGGTGATTCAGAAATCAATAGAGGATATTAAATAACCTGCAACAATTTATTAAACCAGATGGGCATGGAAAGTAGATAGGGTAGTACGTATCAGGGCTCTTGTATGTATCTGTATTTGGAACCAAGGTCATAAAGACTTCATAAAAATTAGCCTGTGTTAAGCAGAATCATTGCCTGCTAGGAAACACCTAGAAACCCAACCATCTGGACTGCTCTGTAAGAGGATTGCCTGTGAGCAGGCACGCGTTTCTGCCCAGCATGCCATCGGGGGAGAACTCTGCTGCTCACAGAAACCCATCTGCTTATGGGAAACTGCTCCTGGAATCAGCCTCACCTCCTTGTCCTGGGATCATGCACATTAGCCAGCCAGCACCACTGCTCAGTGATGCCCCATTGATTTTTGGGTCCTGAGAAGACAACGCTGTGTACTGCCCCTTTTTACAGCAACACCGCACCAGGCTTGTGCAGCCTCTGTGAGAACCCTGGCCTGTGCTGTGCACACTGAGTTACGTCTTCCTTACATAAACCGTCGGAGCCCCTTGGTAAGTCTGCTGACCCAGTTGTTTCTTTTTCTGCATTTGCTGCCAAGGTTCCTGTCACTCTTAATAGCATGTTCTTAAGTGTTTTGGCACTTTACACCACATCCAGCATGGGCTGCCTGGCAGGACTCAGCCACACTGCAGAGACAACCAGCGAGGGGGTGGCACGGGCAGAGCATGACCCTTGCCTGTGAAAACAAACCCAGCCAGTTTGTTGCAGGCTCCCCTGTGGCCTCCCGGACAGAAAACATTCCCTGCTTTTCCAACCTTCTATGTGTGTGAACAAGATCTCTTGGTGTGCTTTCCCTTTCAGCTGTTTACCTACCCGGACAGCACCAGCAGCGCCTCCGGCAAGAGCAACATCCAGCTTGGACGGCTTCGCATCTGCAGCCCCATATCGCAGCTTGCAGATTGTGCAAAGGAAGTTTCTGTACGTGCCAAATGAAACAGAAGAAATCACCGATACTGTCAGGACTGATGCGGACATACCTTTGTAAAAGCCCCAAACCTGATTGGAAACAGAGGAAAAAGAACACTTTAAAGAGGGAAGGGCATGGGAAAGCATCTGTTGGAACACACTGGCCATTCATTGCTGAGCCAAAACTTACTCTCATCTTAGAGCTCGTTGGCAAAGCTAATGTCATCCTTCCTGACCCTTCTCCACCAAAATGGCTGTATGTAACCGCTACCCATCCTCCCCAAACCAACAGAGGTAGCTCCGCTTCTCTGAAACAAGGCATCCATAACTCGTATCAGCAATTCTGATGAATGTACCTACTTTTTCTGTCCTGTACGTTTCCTGAATGCAGTGCCAAATCCCATTGTAATGCCTCTCGGTCTGAATTCTCACCTACGAATATAGGGACAATGTTAAAATGCAAATGTCAGATAAAAAGAAAAATAAAAAATGACAACAAATGCCACAGCAGCAAACCAGATAGTTAGCTATAAAACAGCACCATCAAACAATTTGCTTCTGTTTTGGCTTTTTTTTTTTAAAAGAAAAGAAAAGATAAGGACAAGACAAGCAAATAAAGTGATCTATGTTAACGTAATAAAGATGAAAGCATTGTCATGGGACTCATTTTCTAAAAAGGAGGGGGAAAGCAAAAGGACCTGTTTGTTTTCAGTCTGTAGTCAAGAAATAAAGCTCCAACTGGTACCTTCACTGTGTCCAGCGGGTAACCCACTACTGTGCTTAGACCACCTGAAACAGAAAGTGTATTGGAGAGAGTTAACAGCAAACAGCACCACACGTCGTTTTCCACTGTCACAGGAAAGCATTAGGGGAATGGCAGAGAAATGCAAGTTCAGAGCCCTGTGTGTTTGGCATCAGACCTCTCTTGAGCTCCAGAGACAGTGTCTGAGACAAAAGCCAAATGCACAGGTTTCTCTGCATGACCAAAACACACTCACAGGAGGAATTTGAGCATCGCAGGAAACTTATCAGGAATAACACCATGGTGCAAGCTGGAACTGGGGAAAACCCAGAAAGCACTGCTGCAGGAAGGTTGAAGCGATGACTTGTATGATATTGGGCTGTTTCTGTTCCCCCTCTCAGGTTGGACACTAAAGCATCTCTGGACTATGACCAACCACCCTTGCAGGAGATACAGAGCATCCCCACTCACACAAGAGTGTCTCTGGAGCAATTTTAGTTCTCCATGCTTGACTTGAAAATATTAAGGAATAAAAGAAGTGACATCTATAAAAGAGAGATGGTCCTCATGCATTACAGGTTCTCAGCAATCTCTCTTGAAGGCAGGAGAGGTGCTCCTGCTGCCTCCCGCATGCCTGGGACTGGGTGTGTCCTGGCTGAAGCTTACAAATCACATCTAAAGAGCTGGTGTACAGCACCATGTAGACCTTAAGCCTCTGAAGTGCATTTCCTACATGCACCGAACATTGCTGCAAAAGCAGAGCAAGGAGCAATACAAAAGATTGCTTAGAGCCCTGGCAGAACCTTGTGATGCAGGGTGCAGAACAACCAGCGATGCTCTTCTGTGGTGGGACCATCCGCCCCGCGCTGCTCAGGGCTCAACAGGATTAAGGGTCAGAGAGGGATTAGCGCCAGGCGTGCACAAAGCCAGCGTGCTCAGCAGCACGCCCTGCATGCCAGCTGGCCACAGCTGCCCACCTGCGGCTGTGACAGCATGTCCAGAGTACTGAGGGGTTTGTCAATCATCTGTTGACACCCAGGCTCACTTTGAGACCTTAAAACAGCCACTGGAGTTGGAAATGCATTAATCCTATGTGACAAAGTTACTGCCTTAACAGCAGATAAGGAGAGCAAAAGAACTCAAACATGGATTTCTCCTGGTCATAGTAATAAACAGATGACCCACCATCCCTGCCCTCACCTCACTGCATTTCTCAGCTTTGATCCAAATGCATTTGTTGGAAAATACAACAGTTGATGAAGGTGCTGGCCAACTAACTTCTTCCCAGAACATCAAGTGCTAAGTCATCTGAGAGGAAATCAAACTGGGGGGATGACAGAGCTGTACCTATGTGAGTTATTTAGACAGAGATCAAGTTCTTAAAAGTACTGGATGAGTCCTTCAGAGAGCTAGGCAGTCATAGATACAGGGCACGTCTGGTGGCTCACGGGTTGGAAACTGCCTCTTGTCGAGTCCTTCTTTAAAAAACAAAAAATAACAAGACATTTCACTAGGCATGTTCACCTGTGATTACGCAGCTGCTTGGAAGCTCTGGAAAGCTCTACTACATTCTGGAAAAGAGCAGCAGTTTCTGGTGTGAGTCACCCGGAGACAATCCCAAGGTGCATTACTTAGATGAAAACTACCAACAGCACCCTGCTTGCAGAAAAATGAGGCTTGTGCAGGAATCTGTATCAAATCCACCACCAGATAAAGAGCAAACAAAGATGAAAAATGATCCAAGAAGCCACCTTCTGTAATTCAGGGGCCCTGTGTGCCTTGCACAATTAAGCTCTGGCTTGCTCCATCAGCTCAGGAAGGTAGGAGCCTTATCTCATGCATGTCACGTACCAAGGCTAATTCAGGTCAATGCTCAACAAGAAGTGTCCTCCCTTCCAGAGGAATGGCACTGATCACACATGAAGATGCAGAGACAGAAACTACATAAACAAAATAAAGCAGGTTTGCCCCAAAACAGCCTATTTCCCCATGCTTCTTAGTCCTAAGGGCTCCCATTTACCTTGGGTCTAGGACGGACCAAATATCTCCACTTGGGAGGAGACCGTAAGTGTAAATTTTTCACTGCTCCCACCTCAAATCTCTGAACAACCACAATCTGCCATGAACTGCGCTCCTTCAGAGCCAAAGCACTCAGGGCAGTTAGGGTGTCAGAGATGAGGAGCTCTGCCAAATCCATCAAAGGCTGAGGAAGGAGTCCTCTGCACAGTGTCATTCAATATAAATAGCCCGGGACAAAGATAGCATGACCCACACATGTCCTCTTTGCACAGCAGAATTGAACAGGGCCAGCAATGTATAGCATGCATATATAGAGAGGGATCCTGTGGCAGTGCCGCTGAGTAACGCTGCACCAGCTGCAACAAAAACAAATGGCAAAACCAGGTGAATGGCCTTCATTGGGTTGTAGTTAGCCATTTTTCATGCCTGCTTTATCTGAGATATTCTCGGGTACTGTGCAGAGATTGCGGCATCCCCTACACACAGAGACAATGCAGAAACAAAACCGGATTACTTACAGTCTCTTCACAAGTCAAGCCACTTTGACCAGGCAATTCAATTAAGGAAGATGCCCACAGCAATGGGCATCTCGCAGAGAGCAAGTGGTAGCCATATGGAGCACATCAGGCTGCAACAGCTCCCAGCTGTTGGCAAACCCCTACTTGAGAGACCCAGGGAGATGCAAGATTCATGGTCCACGCACTGGATGGATAGACAGCAACTTCAAATGACCTTTACTTTGCGAAGAGCTGGGAACATAAGAAGAGCCTGAAACCTTAAACAAGTAAAGCTCCATCCAGTAGCATAATCCTGGCTGTGGCCAGCAGGAGCTGCTTTAACCATAAGAAAACAGCATGTTCCCTCCACAGGTGGACTATTTTATCTAATCTTGTATTGCATGTGACTACTGTGTATTCTTGCATTAAGATATGGAGAAGCCTGAGCATGCTGCAGACCCTGCTGCTCTACCACTGCTGGATGAACCTCAGCTTCTCCTTCCCAAATATTTAAGTCTGGCATAAGAGTTCAGTCATCCCTAGCCATTAATACTAATGCCTTGCCATGGCCCAGGTGGCTGCCGTAGCAGGACTAGAAAACACACGTGGGATCACAGGAAAATGCAAGTTGGAAGGAACTTCATGAGGTCCAGCCTCCTGCTCAGCTTTATTGGCCATGAAGGACATCCTTATGGGTCAGCTGCTTTCGAGGACATCCAGCCCCATTTGGTGGTTCCTGAAAGTTTTCAGTCATTAAGCATGTTTCTCTCACATTCTTTCCATCTAGAGTCACAACAGGTAACTGTTTCCTGGGCTGAAGATGCTGAGCTTGTCCCATAGCCATAGAAGCAACAGCTCGGAGGAGATGCATGATAGTGGTGGATCATTACATGGGATTCAAAAAAGCAGCTTTTCTGCTGTTTTTCAGAGGTGCTTAACTGATGCTTTCTCCAAAACACTCTGAAAATAGATCAAGGTCACAAGAATGTAATTTACTAGACAGAAACTCTTTTATTATCTGTGTTGCCTCTTGAGTTGTTTGATGCACTTCAACTGGGTTTGTAGCCTCCTCAGGAATGCAAAACCTGCTTCAGCTCTAACAAGCCATGAAAAAAGCTCCACACCAAAACCATCCAAATTATCACAGGAAAGCTGTCACACCCCTGGAAGCTGTCCCATGTTGGAGTAGGGACCACAGCCTTGAAGTGAAGAGTGCATCATTTCTCTTAGAAAAGCCCCAGGCTGGACACAGATGACAGAACAAAAAATCTTGCTCTCTGACACCCTGGGGTCAGTGAAGGGCATGAAAACAAGCAAAGAAAGATATTTCTGATCCCAGCTGGAGCTCCCCAGCCTTCATCTTCCCAGCCTGAGTCTGTTTCCAGGGTACCCATGGGAGACACTTGCTCCATGGCCAGGCAGCAGATGATGCTGGTGCCCAGACAGGGAGACTTCACACAAATCATGTCCTCACACAGGAGCAGGGGCAGAATGCCAAGGTGCGTGGCCATTTTGAAACTGTGTTGTCAACTATCCACATTCTCTTGCAAAATAATTTTATCCTTAAGTGGCCCAACTAGAACTGTGCCAACACAAGCAAAGGAGTTCAAGCAGTGAACACAACCATCCTTGCCCTGCTGAGCTGAGCCCAGTCATAAACAGGATGTCTCAGAGGAGGTTTGGTGAATCCTTCCAGGGTGGATGTCCCATTGCCAATCTCAGCACAGGGCTACCATCTCCACTGAGTACTTTAAAGTCAACAAGGAAAGAGGAGGAGAAGGGCAAGCTGTCATGGAGGGGGTGGTTATACCCTCCTCTCCCACGAAGGGTGAGCACCCTTCTCGAGCAGGGTATCCAGCACCCTGGGGAAGGCCAACACCCTGAGCAACAGACACCTCCAGGACTGGATGCTGCTGAGATGCCAAATCTTGGCCCCTGCTTGCACATTTTGGGTGACGAGCAATAAGGGACTGCAGGGTATAACTCACTGTGGTCCTTCCCAGGAAACACACATCTGCACCAGGACCATAGGCTGCACCTGGTGAGCGAAACTGCCAAATTTCAGCAAATCTCAAAGTGAGATCTGACATGCAGGCACAGGGCATCTCAGCCACCTGGCAGATTTACCTGGACTTTCTGGCAGCTGCAACCCCAAGGCTCTTGTCTTGGTATTTGATGCTCCACTAAATCTGACAAGATATTTCAGACAATAAATGAGACTAGTGGCTACATTTTGTTGTTTAAAACAAAGCTGAGCTTGAGTAGTACATGATCTAAAAATGCCTAGAATGAAATCACACTTTTCTCCTTTTACTTTTGATATATATATGGCTAACCTACTTTCTCCCAGATCAAAGCTTGCTGTGTAGCATGCCTGCACTGAAATTACCATCACGACTGCAAATACATCTTAACCTTAAGATTGCATCTTAATGCAAAGGTCACTCTCAGACCTTCAGACCTCCTTCACTGCAAAAAAACAGGTGTGCACTCCTACTGTCTCAAAATTGCATCCTCAGCCACCCAGAGCCACAACCCCAGCAGCCTGCCAGGACCCCCAGGCACCAGACATGTGAGGTTTTGCTGTCCAGGCATTACTCACCAGTTTGCATCTGAACGCAACATATTCCCACTTTGTCTCTTCCTGTAAGAATTTTGCTCTGTCCTGCTACAGTTAAACTGGAGGAGATTGCAGGGCGATGACCTCAGCTGACCAAATTGCAACGCTGCCACTCCAGTAGCTCTGTGAGCCTGCTCTTATGATATTTTCTACTCGATAAAGAAGAATGCATTTCTAACAAGCAGCTCTCATCGAAACGCTCTCAGTTTTACCACTGAGACCTGCCTGCTAGCTGAACAAGAAGGAAACACAGTGATCTGCTTTCATCAACAAGCACTACTTTATGTATTTACCTCCAATGGCCCCGGCAATGAAATCCATCCAGACTGAGTCAGCTGCCTTAATTACTCTGATTTAGCGTTAGGGAGGTAGCAGAAGGGAGGATATCGTTTCAGTCTTTCCAGAGCCCCGCAGGTCCTTTGGATTCATGTGCAACATGAATCACCTTCCTACTGTCTCCTCTTGCCTCTGGGTACTGTGAGTCTTGTGGATACTTGATGAATTTGTACACCGAAGGCAGAGACGGGAAGCCTGGAGCCGTTCCAGGAACACAGTGAATAAGTAATCCTGTGAAGCCCTGCAACGCTGCGCCAGAGCCGCTGTTCCCAATGCCTTTCTGCTCGGAAGATCACGAGGGGTGGTGCTTTGCAGGGTAACGCCAGCTGCGAGGAGGCCGTGCCCCGCTGTACTTATTAACCCCAGAAAACAGCCTTGCACGCTTGTTTGCTGGAGGGCACTCTTGCCTTGCACCGTGGAAACCAGGAGGCAGCGGCAGCATCGAGCTCTGGGGCTCTGCGGCGGCTTTTCTTTAACTTTTGATTTAATTTTCAGGAAAAAAGGGCCTTTCCCTGACACGGGGAACCCAGATTTGCAGCAAGGCCCGGCAGAGCCGGCGCTGGGAGCTCGCAGCAGTGACGCAGCCGAGGGGGCGTTGCCGAGGGAACCGCGGCTGATTTAAGTGTGGCGAAATCGAAAGCGCCGCCATCTTGAGAACAACGAGGCAGCGGCAGCGGCCGCCTCGCTGTGGCACCGGCAGGAGCGACCGGGGCGCGCTGGTTGAGAGAGGGGAAAGAAAACTAAATAAAATTAAATTTAAAAAAAAAAATTAAAGAAATGGTTGTTACTAGGATGAAACACACAACGATGAATACAATGAAGACAGTGGCAACACACACGTGGCTTCCGTGCAGACATGCAGGGGTAC